>CAUYRB010006892.1:0-15749 GCA_963574695.1 Propithecus perrieri | reverse complement strand
CTCGCTGCCTCTCTGTAGATTCACGAAGCCAATCCTGAAGGGGAGCGCCTCACACACTTGTGGGTGTCCACGTTTTTCACCTCGCACTCTGGGAGCAGAGAGCCAGGAGGTCACCCCTAATCGGCCATCTTCCTCCTCTCTGTAAATAAAGTTTTATTGGAACACAGCCACGCTTATTCGTTTAGCATTGTCTGTAGCTGCTTTTGTGCTACAATGGCAGTTGAGTGGTTGCGACAGAGACTGTATGCTCCATAAAGCTGAAAATATTTACTCTCTGGCCCTTTACAGAGAATGTTTGCCAATCCCTGCTCTAGGTCCCATGCCACTGTCCTCTCCACCCCTCTCCCTGGTCCCAACTGTGTACCTATACTCTACAAACCTCCTTCTCTCTGTTCATTACCAGACTTTTTGAAGGAGTTGTCTACACTTACTGTCTCCACTGCCCACCTGTGTTGGTACTCAAGGGTTTGAGGGGGTCTGTCTTTCCAGGCACTGATGATCACTCTCTGGATGGAGCCTGGGAGCGGTGGGAGGGGCATGGAAGGCCTCCGGGGGAATCTGCCTCTGAGCCTCCTCCCTCCCTGTGGGGCGCCCTCAACCCTCCTGCCGCTCTTGTTTCTGGTCTGGCTATGCTCACGGATGACGTGAGGGGGCTAAGAAGGAAGCAGGATCCTATGGAGGAAAGAACACAGGCTGCACAGTCAGACAGATCTGGCGGGGACTCTGTCGCTTGCTAGACGTGTGACCTTGGGTTCGTTCCTTCACCTCATCGACCCTCTCAGTTTTCTGATCCCTACAGTGGGGATGTGATGTGCTGTCTCCAGATCACTGCGATGATGAACGTACCCAGGACCCCGTATCTAGGAGGCTTCCTCTCCTCCCCACCCTTCCTCAGTGTCACTAGGGGGTCCCACTGGCCCAGGGATGGCCAGAGGATGACAGAGGCAGTGGTGCTCTGCAGAACGACGCAGGGGCTCAGAGCCAGAGAATCCCGAGACCTGCGGCGCGGCCCCTTCCTGGGCTCTGGATTCCTGCCACAAGCCCCTCTCCTCAGCCTGGTCCCTTCTCACTGTCGGGGGCTGCGGGTGAGGGGGCCCAGCCGATGGCAGGCTGCGGAAGGCGGCAGCCACGGGAGCCCAGGGACTTTGAGAGGCACAGGTGCGGGGGCCTGGCAGAGGAGGCCAGGCCGGTTGCTATGGAGAGGGAAATGTTATGCCGTTAACTTGTTTGACTGGCGGCCTTGAGAAATCCCCATGTTCCCCCGGGGCCTCAGAGCCATCCATCACTCGGAAAGGCTCCTCTCATGACGAGGGTTATCTATTTGGCTAATAAAACTGCAATCGTGTACGTATACAGACTGCCCTTCCCTTTTTACACATTTTATGGGGACCTCTTCAGTTTACAAGGAGACTGAGGCGTCATCCTATTCAGCTCTGACTCTGCCACCGTGACAGGCATTGTGGGCACATGCTGTGTGCTGGGCACAGAGGGGTGAGAGCTGAGCCCTGGCCTTGTGGGAGCTCCTGGTCCCGTGCAAAGGCAAGCCCAACCTCAGCCTCCCCCCACCCGAGGAGGTGAAGAAGCAGCGTCCCGAGGAGGAAGGGAAGGAGGTGGCCTTGGATGGGAGCAGGGACACCCCCCTCTGAGATGGGAAGGGCAGAGGCAAAGAAGGATGAAACGACAGGGACATTGTGAAGGGAACTAGCAACAATTATGAGTCTGCTTCGACCCAGGCACTGCGCCAGGCATTTGGCATACGCCGATTCATTTATCACGACAACAGAATCCTTTTGGTTTCGAGTAACAGAACCACAGTGCAAACTGGCTGAGACAAAGAGATGATTATTGGCTCAGGTGCCCAAATTGCAGGAAGAGCTGTGTTGACAGGCAGGGGATTATGAGTCACTTTTTTCATGCCAGGAAGGATCAGGCCACCAGCTTTCCCCAGCCTCACCATTTTGTCTCCCAGGCTGGAGACATTTTGCTCTTTCCCTGGCTGCGGTTTGAAATATCCCAGGGAAGGACTCTCACTGGCTCAGACCATGACACGTGCCTCTCCTCTGAGTAAATCCCGTGGTCAGGGGTGGCTGGTGGCTCCCACTCCACTGTGTGCTAGAACTGGGATGTGAGGGTGGGAGAAGGTGCTTCCAGGGGAAGTGGTGGCGGTGAGCACAGAAATGGCCCCAGACAGCCATTTTGGCTTTTTTCCCCCACCTTTTATTCATTTAACGAAACCTGATGAATACCAGCTATGTGCCAGGCATCGTCTTGCCACGGCAGCTTACTGTGATCAAGACACAGACCCTGCTCTCTCGGAGCTTATAATTTTCTGAGGGAGACAGGGAATAAACAAGTAGCTAAGTAACATAATTTCAGGAGTGTTAAGTGATAAGTCACACAAAGAGACATAATGTAAGGGGATGAGAGAAAATGGGGGGAGGTGCTGGCTTAGACGGGGTAATCCGGGGAGGTCTTGCCGAGGGGCAGTGTTTGAGTCAGGAGCTGCCTGTTGGGGAACAAGTCACGCCAGGATCTGGCAGAGAGCACAGCATATGCAAAGGCCCTGAGGTAGGAACAAGATTGGTGTGTTCCCAGGAATAGGCAAAAGGCCACGTAGCTGGAGCAGCGTGGGCCAGGGAGAGAGGAGTGGCTGATGGGGGAGGGGAGACAGGGTTGGGGGTCACATAGGGCCAGCTTTGCTGGCCATGGTAAGGAGTTTGGATTTCCTTCTAAGTGTGATAAGATGTCATCTTAGAGTGATGACCTTTCACAGATAAAGAAACTGAGCCACAGGGAGGTGAAGTTAACGTGTCCGGGAAGGAAGATCTTACGTGGCTGAACTGTCTCCCTGGATGGAGCCAAACCTTGTTTTCTTTCTCCACTTCATGTTCCTTCCTCTAGTCAGCTTTGGAAAAATTAGGAGGGGGCAAGGAAAGAGACTGGGCAGCAGCCTCGTGACCTCTCCTTCCTCCGTGAAGTAGGACAGATGGTCTTCCGAGAGTGAGGGATAGGGGCGGGTCGCGGGGCTGGTGGAGGATGCAACGGGCTGGCGCGACTGTGGAGCAGAACGGGGAATGGACTCGCCCGGGGCAAACAGGAGGACTGCAGGGCAGCCGAGAGCCCGGCCAAAGCTGGAGACCGTGAATTTGTAATGGGGTGGATCAGCACAGAGATTTGATTTTCTCCAGCAGGACTTGGCAGGCAGCCGGCCTGGGATGGGAGCAGAGAGGAGGGAAGGATCCGTGAGCAAAGGTGGGGATTGGGATGGCAGGTTCCGGGGCAGTGGAGGGTGCTGGTGGGGATGTGGTGGAAATGAGTCATACACATACGAAACCATATATTTTGTTTTTTCTGGGGCTGGTCCAACACGATGGTGTTTTTCATTTTCAATAAAGGTGGTTATTTAAATTTTTAATTCATCGAGATTTAAGTTTTATACACGTGTAGGATCTTGCTTACAGATAACATCACTGTTATGGACTGAGTTCGTATGTTGAAGTCCTAACCTGCATTACTCAGAATGTGATTGTATTTTGGGATAGGACCTTTAAAGAGATATTAGTTAAAATGAGGCCGTTAGAGTGGGCCCTGATCTAATCTGACTGGGGTCTTTATAAGAGGAACTTTGGGCACAAAGATAGACTCCAGGAGTGCGTGTGTAGAGGGACACCCAGACGAAGAGGCAGCAAGAGGGTGGTGGCCCTCTGCAACCAGTGACAGAACCCAGCCTGCCGGCACTTTGACCTTGGACTCCCGGCCTCCGTGACTGTGAGAGACACATTTCTGTGGTTGAAGCCACGTAGTCCGTGGTATTTTGTTACGGCATTCCCAGCAAACTGACACAATCCTGAATCAGAATGTTTTCTCTGCGGTCAGATCCTGACCTTACCCTGCCCAGCCGCTCTTCTTGAGCTGGCCTGACACCCCTTTCCGTCCTCACCGCCTTCCCTCCCCGGTGGTCGCTTGTTCTCAGTGTTCCAGCCACACTGCCCTTAAACGTCCTTCTGGTCTCAAGGTCTTCCCACATTCTGTTCCCTCTGCCTAAAACATTCTTCTTCCCCTTTCTTCATTTAGATAACTCCTTGTTCTTCAGATTTTAGCTCGAACGTGCCTTTCTTTGTTAGGAAGGCATTCTGTGACCACCACACCCCGCCTTTCCCCTGGCCCCCTAATTACAGCAATCCTTCTTTGATACACTGTCTTAGGTGGGTTCCTTGGGAGGCAGGTCCTGGAACAGAGAATTATGTGCAGGAAATTTACTGGATCAGGGAGCTCATGGGACCAACGCCCATGGTGGGTAGCAGGTGGGAATGAGTAGGTAGAGTTGTTGAACTGCGATGATGTCACAACAAAGGCCAAAGTCAGCCCCACAAGGAGCTGTGGAGCTGGGATGGTCCAATTGGGCTGCACTGACCAGTCATGGGGGTAAGATGTTCTCAAAGGCCGAGGGCAATCCCTGGGGAAGACTCGTGTGAGAGCTGTCAGCATCCAGTACTCCCGGCAGTTGGGGAACACATGCCTCAGTCCTGAAGGGGGGCCTGGGGGGCGCACCGCAGCATCCACTCCCCTTCTCTTACAGCACTGGGCACCAGTCATAAGCAAATATTCTGTGACTGGTTCATTAATTTTGTCTTCCCCACTAGGTTTAGAACAGAGGGGACTTCCTTGACAATGGAAGTGACACCCATGGGACACAGGGGAAGTGAGTATGATGGATGCATGTACAGGGGGGCGGGGAGGATAGTTGAACCAGGGAAGGGAAGAGCAGGACAATCTAGAAGGGAATGCTATGTGCTTGGAAGACCTGACATTGGTTATTATTGCAGGAAAAAAGGGAACAGAGGGAGAGGGGAATGTCAGTTCATTTGCCACCTGCTATGTGCCAGGCACTTTCCTATTTAATCCTTACAACAACCCTGGGACTAAGGATTGTTGCAGCTTGAAAAGGGTTGATGCGAGGTCGGATGTTTCTAAGAGGAGGCTGAGTGATTGGCTGCTAAGAGGCCTTTGAGCCTGGCACCAACTTTGTGAATTTATCGCAGAATAAATATGGCCAACTTCTGACTCCTCGGGCTCCCTGTCTCTGCTCCAGGCTAGGCCTGCTCTCTCTGTGCACGCTAGCTTTGCCAACTGATTTAGTTAATTAGGTTTCTTTTTACTCAATTGCCATCAACTCCAGTCTTGCCTCCCTGTGACCATGCTCAGGCCGCGATGATTGGCGTTTGGGGTCTTCCCAAATTCTTCAGTCACATTTTCAGGCCATCTCTCGGTTTGTGCCAACAGATGGCATATCTCCTAATTCTGCATGGATTTTCTTAACCTAACTCTCAGAGGCAGCCTTGCCCTAGGTTCCACTCTCACTCCTGTGCGTGGCTGACGGGCACTGCTGTTGCCGCTTTGCAGAGGAGGGGCTGAAGCTCAGAGAGGTTACGTCAGTGGCCCAGTAGAGCCAAGATTTGGTGGCAGGTTTTCTGGCTTCCAAGGCAGGGAGTTGGGGTGGGGTGGGTTAAGGACAGGAAGGCCGCAGGTCAGAGTGGCGCAGCCTCAGGTTCACAGGGAGTTCTGGGCAGAGGATGTTTTGTGGTCTCGTTCTTAGGATTACCCAGGACTTGGTGGAGACAATTGCAGCCAGTTCAGCCAAGAGCCACTGGATTCTTTGAGCCATGCCTGTGTTGGCCAGAGCGGAGCCTGTGCTCCAGGGATCTCCCAGAGCCAAGTGGGGTGGCCCCAGTGGGGGTTCACCAGCACTGCTGCCCCTCGGGTTGGGTAGGCTGAGTCTGGGGGGTCTGAGGGGTTGAAATCCAGCCCACTTACCACTCACCAACCTTTGCACACGGTTTGGGGCTGCCATAGGCTGGAGGAAGAAGCACCATCTTCCTGCCGGAGGGAGCGCCATTTTGTAATTCTACCACCTGGTTCTACTGCCTTATTCTAATTCCTACAAAGGCTCTGTACGTGCTAGGAGTTTTCTGGCTGTGCTTGTTCCTTTCCCTTTCTATATGCCAGCTCGCTTTCTGAGATGTGAGCACACATTTTGGTATTTGACCATCATCCCTGCAGGGGTCAACAGAAGCTATCTGGGCACCGCTGTTGACCCATAAGTGTGCAGCAGTCCAGCCCAGAAGTCAGTCGCGTGGGTTGCGCCCTGCATGGTATGAGCTCCGCAGACTCCTCTGGTGCCCCCAGTTTTCTGGAAAGCCCTCTGGGCGGCCAGCACAAGGTCAAAAGCTTCTGTGCAGCGAGTCCTTGCAGGGGGATTTGTTCCAGGAAGGGAATTACATTTCAATTTGATTTAATTCAATGAGAATGACACCAAATTGATCAGCTGGTAAAATGCCATTTGATGGGCAGATCTGCTCTTTCCAAGTCAATAGGAGACACCAGAAAAATTAGTCTTGCCATTTCACACAGAGCTGAAAGTTTTACCCATTTCTTTTGACTTTTAAAAAGGGCTCAAATTCCCTGAAGGTAGAGAACCTTTTCCTCACAGCTCTGGTGACCTGAGCACAGTGGTTAAACCATCAGGCACTGAGGGAACACAATACAAGGTCTATATCAGTATTTTTCTTTTTCAATTAACCACCTTGTACCAGACTTTTGTGTGATCTTGAGAGATTTCTCAGATTCCTTGGGCCTCGGTTCTGTCATCTGTAAAATGGGCATGTAGCCACCATTGGCCCACCTCTGGGCGACTCCCTTTGGAGTAGCAACACGAACAACAACCACGGCCTCACAAGGACAATTGCCATTGTCCCAACAACCACAATGACTAGCATTAGTTTTGGGTAGTTACCATGTGCTAGGCACTATTGAAAGCTTCCTATGCATTATATTACATAATCCTTATAATAATTCCGTCACGTAGATACAGTCGGTTTTGCTATTGCCCTTATTTTGAAAATATAAATTTGTTTCAACATGATCCATGTATTAGGGAAGTGTTTGAGCATCATGTTACTTTAGCATTTGTTTATATCTGATTTCATGTGCAAGAAACACTGAGTGAGTGCATAAAACTGCACCCAGTAGAACTGAGCCATGCAGGAATACACAAAATGCACATGTGCACACACTTCCAACACCCACCAGCGTCCTAGTTCATCACATGTGTTTTCAGCCACTCATCTGGTGCTACAGCTTCCTGTCTGATATAGATCCTCTCCTCCCACCACAGGACAGTAACTCTTAAGCTGTAACGCTGACACTCGTGTCCACAAAGATCTTTTTCAAGGCAATATGTCATGCTCAGTGCAGTGTCTATATATGTCTTAGCCATTTAATACGTGTAAAACCATGCTATTTTTATTAGGTTTCTTTTTTCTTTAATGTGTCACTGATGAAATTTTTGAGTGTTGTGCTCCAACCCCATTGTTCTCATAAGCCCTGTGGTTTTTGTACAGTGTGGTAATTTATTTTATTGTATTATTTTTTTCTAAATTGCAATAAAATACACTTAGCATAAAATTTGCCATCCTAATCATTTTTTAAGTAGAATTTGAATGCAGCTCAGTGATACTAAGGACATTCACATCGTCGTAGTAACCATCACCACCATCGAGCTGCAGAACTCTTCATCTTACAAAGCTAAAACTCTGGGCCCATTAAGCAGCTGTCCCCACCCTCCTCCCTGCTCCTGGCAAGCACCATTCTACCCTCTGTCTCTATGAATTTGACTACTCTAAGGTACTTCACATAAGTGGAATCCTACATTATTTGTCCTTTTGTGACCGGCTTATTTCACTTAGTATAATGTCTGCTGGGTTCATCCATGTTGTAGCATGTGCCAAAATTCCCTTCCTTTTTAAGGTTGAATAATATTTGATTATATGACTATACCACATTTTGTTTACTCATAGCGTGGTGGTTTTCAGGAATGCATAGGTGGCCTTATAGCAGAACTGTACTTTTATTTTTCCATTTTGCACATGAGGAAACTGAGGCACAGAGTGGTTAGGTGACTTCCCCAAGATTTCCCTGCTCATGAGTGGGAGATTAAGGATTCAAACCCAGGCCTAGCTAATCCCACAACTTGTGCCTCAAACTCTGTGTTACCTCAAATACTCTGCTTCCTTTTTTCATGTTATTGTCATCAATCCAGACGATGTTGACTTTGAGTCAATTTGGTTATTAATTTCCTGTTGTTAACAGAAGCTATAGTGTCTGAAATCTCTGCTGCACCACCTGGAATTTTTAATAAAAACTTGAGGAATTTCCAGGGGCTTCTGTGCATTGCACATGTGTAGTAGCAAGAGAAAAATTGCTGCTTAAAAACAGAAATTCCTGTAGCCACTTTTGAACTCCAGGTGTGGGGCGAGGGGTGCCTGGCAGAAGGAAAGCTGCTCTTTGGTTTAAGAAAACACTATAAACAGGCTTTTTGGATTACTCAAGGGAAGGCTTACTCCCTACCCCTGCCTCAAATAGTCTGGAAGGGGAAGGCTCTAAACCAAATAGCTCTATAGAACAAACTAGCAGGAATTTGAGAACTGTCCACTGGTAGCTCAGAAGGGAAGGAGTTTTCAGGGTCTTGCAAGACTCAGGGAGAGATTAAAGAAAGTTCATGGCAGGGAAATTAAGTGTCCCTGAACAGAGCGACAAGAGTGACAGCCAGATGGCCCTAGGAGGAATATCCTGTGTTGGGGTGGCTGAAGAACTCTGAGGTGTGACTCCTCAATTTTAAATGTTTCCAGTGGCGTGCTGTTTTGTAACCTCCTTCACCCTTAGTGTAGTCAGCTACAGAGAGCAGGCTCAGGTTGGCGATGCCTTCATGCAGGAAGGTGGGGGCCCAGTTCCTGAGAAGGAGAAGTAGCGGGAACAGGACAGCAGGGGTAGGAGTGCCAGGTGCCAGGGGCTTGAGAACTGGCTGAGAGCAGGGGTTGGATGCAAGAGGTGACCAGGAGAGTGGAAGCACCCCTGAAAATAGTGGGAAATACTGGGGAGAAGGCTGTTCTTCCATGGTTGGCTGGGATGGAGGCTGAGGTTATTTTTGTGGATACTAGAAGAAAGAATGGTCCAAAAGACATCACACTTTACCTTCTAGGGGGCTGGCTTCCCGGGCGTGATCTGCATTCTGCTCTGCCTAGACTATTCCACAACTTTGTAATAAACCCAGCCATGATCTCTTATGGCTACAGCTTGCACATCTCTAGGGTGCCCTTTGCACAGCCAGGTGCCCTCTCAAAGTTGTTCTTGTAGATTTGAGAAGTTAGTGTGACCATTTCCCCACAGGTGGCAGTAAAGCGGTGTGAGGAAGGGACTATGTCTATTCTGCCCACAGCCATGATTTGGGCTTGTGAGAGGTAAATATAGCTGCTCTTTTTTGAGTATTTAATATGTGCCCTGCCCTTTATGCATATTATCTCTTTAAATCCTTAAAACAAACCTATGAGGTCAGCCTTGTTTCAGTTTTATCGAGGAGGAAAGAGAGGCTTAGAAGGGCTTAGAGGTTGGTGACTTACTCTAGGTCCACAGCTAGGAAGTGGTGGAGGTGGAATGTTAACTAGAATTCATCTGTCTTCTGAACCTGTGCTTGTCACCACTGTGGTTTATACCTTTATCCTTGAAAAAGATTGTCGGGTTCCTAGGTCCACCCTTTGGCCTGCAACGCCCCTCTGCAAGGCCAGGTGTTCTTGCACTGAGCTGTGCCAGAATCATCTGGAGGGTTTGTTAAAGCAGATTGCTGGGCTCCCAGCCCCAGAGCTTCCAAGTGGGATCTGAGAATTTATATTTCTAACAAGTTCTCAGGTGACCAGAGTAGCTCCTCCGAAGACTACAGTGGAGAAGCACTGTGCTAGGCTGATCTAACTTGCTAGATTACCTAGGCATTGTCCCCAAGTCCCACGGTGTGCTCTGCTATACTTCTGCAGCCAAGGACCCAGACTGAGTGGGACTTGGATTTTCCATCCTCTCAGACTGGTTCTGGATCACTGTCCCTGTGATCCCGGCCAGCTGCCCAGGCTGGTCTGGGCCTGGCTTTCTCTGGTATCCAGGCCCTCCCTTAGTCCTTATGGGGACACACACACTTTCTGTGGCCAGCCTACACATCAACAATGCTGAGACCAGAGAGAGGGGGAAGCGGGACCTCAGATCCAGAGGGGGCTGGAGGACGGTGGCTTCTTCTGCGATCTCCTTCTGAGAGCAGGTGTGTTGGGCAGGCAGCTGCTGACTCAGAGATTCAAATGGCCTCTGCAGAAGCTCAGGGGCTTCTCTCCTCCCCCTGCCAGGCACAGACAGCCTTCACCTGGGAGATAGACAGGTTGTAATTCCAAGTAGAAAGAAAAAATATCTTAATATATCAGTGTCTTTTGGTGGTGGTTTAAAGGGCCCGAGAGACAGCCTGTCAAAGGCATCCTCTGGGTACCCAGACCAATATGCCTCTGCTTCTGAGCCAGTCTCTTAGCTCCGCAGGGGAGTCAAATCGTGGGAGTGTGGGAGTGCGTGTGCTTGTATGGGGAGAGGTGCCTTCAAGGAAATGGCAGCTAAGGAGCTCGTATAAAGCTCCTATGCAGGGTAAGGCTCTGTCGGGTCGGGGGGTAGGCAAGCAGAGCACTGAGATTGGAGAGACTGTCATTATCCTCTGTTTCATAGACTCTGAGGCACAAAGATGTTGAGTCACTCGCTCGAAGTTACACAGTTGGTAAGTGGCGTGGTTGAGACTTGAATAGACACTTCACCAAAGAAGGAACAGGGATGGCAAATAAGCACATGAAAAGATGCTCAACGTCATTAGTCACCAGGGAAATGCAAATTAAAGCCACAATGAGATGCCGCTACACACCCACCAGCCCCGCTAGAATGGCTAATGCTACAGAAACCTGACCGTATCAAGTGTCGGCAAGAATGCGGAGGAGCCAGGGCATTAACACACTGTGGGAGGAAATGTGAAATGGTACAGCCATTTTGGAAAACAGGTTGGCAGTTTCTTAAAAAGTTAAATATACACCTATCACAGGACCTGCCATTTCACTCTCTTTTACTCAAGAGAAAAGCATATGTTTACAAAAAGACTTGTACATGAATGTTTCTAGCAGCTTTGTTTGTAACAGCCCAAACAGGAAACAACCTAAATGTCCATCAACAGGTGATTGATAAACAGACAGTGGCAAACCCATGAACTATGGATATACGCAACCATACGTACATATCTCAAAAGAATTATGCAGACTGCAAGAAGCCAGATATAAAAGAGTACATAGTGTGTGATTCCATTTATATACAATTCTAGAAAATACAAGCTAAACTATAGTGGCAGGAAGCAGGTCAGTGGTTGCCTGGATATGAGGGGATGGGGAATGGGGGCAGCAGGAAGGGATTACAAAGGGCACAGAGAACCCTATCTTGGGGGATGGAGGTGTTCAATGTCTTGATTGTGGTGATGGTGTTTCCAGGGTGTATTCATATGTCAAAACTTGTCAGATGGTGTACTTTAAACATGTACAATTCATTGCACATCACTTACTGCACGTGGAAAGAGAACACCATGTGAAGATGAAGGCAGAGATCCAGTGATGTTTCTATGAGCCAAGAAGCTCCAAGGATTGTCAACAAACCACCAGAATCTAGGGGAGGGGCATGGAACAGATTCTTCCTCATGGCACTTGGAGGAAACCAATCGTGTCAATCCTTTGATCTTGAACTTCTAGCATCTAGAACTCTGAGACAATACATTCCTGTTGTTTGAGCCATGCACTTTGTGGTGCTTTGTTTTTGCAGTCCTAGCAAACTAATGCGATTACCTTTACATCACTCTCATTTAGAGATGAGGGCTGCGTCCCCTCCCCTTGAAATTGAGTGGCTTTTGCGACTTTCGATAGGTAGAATACAGCTGAGCTAACCCTCTGGCTTCCAAGGCTAGGTCATAAAAGGATATAAAGCTTTTTCTTGGGCATGTTGGGCTACTTGCTACTTGCTCTTGAAGCCTTCAGTCACCATGCACGCAGCAGGACTTCCCAGTCTCCTGTGGTCTTAGGGTGCAGGGAGGCAAATGGATCTCTGTAGACAGCGGCTGTAGGGGATGGGGAAGCAGCCTCAGGCCAGCGGTAACATGGGGGACCCCAAGAGGCAAGAATGGGTTCTTATACTTTGGAAGTCCTGTTGAGTCCACTTAGAAATTTAATCAGACACGATGCCTTTTCCAGATGAGAGTTCTAGAAAGGCAACTGCATTCAGATCAGTGGTCCCCAACCTTTTTGGTACCAGGGACCAGCTTCATGGAAGACAATTAGTTTTTCCAAGGATGAGGGGTGGGGGAGAGGCAGAGCTCAGGCAGTGATGCGAGCGATGGGGAGCGGCCATAAATACAGATGAACGTTTATTCACTCGCTCCCACTCACCTCCTGCTGTGTGACCTGGTTCCAGAGTTTCATGGAAGACAATTTTTCCATGAATGGCGGGGAAGGGGGAGGCAGGAGGTGGAGCACAGGCGGTGATGCACGTGGCCTGGTTCCTAACAGGCCACAGGCTACGGACTGGTACCAGGCGTCAGCCTGGACGGTTGTGGACGGCAGATTTAGGTGATTGCTTCTCTTTCTTCCTAGGAAACCAGTAAACCCAGACTCTGAAGAGGTGTCAGGGACGGGAGGCCTCTTCTCTCAGTGAGGCACAGTGGTGGCCTCTGCATAGCACTATCTGAGACGCATCTCCAGCTGGAGCCCCCGACGCCACCTCTGCACCCCACGTCTTCTCCCCCCAGCATCGCCTCCACTGAGCCATCCTCACTCACCCTCAGAACGGCCTTTGATGGAGTCTCCACTCTGTGCCCAGCACTTTACCTACATTATCTAGCTCAGTCCTTGCAACGACTCTGCACAACGGGTTTTATTGTCCTTCGACTCTATCATTCACATCTCAGTAGGGATCAATTAACCAAATTGATCCTATAAGCAAATCTCAGGAGCACCATGAACCTCTCAGGCAAAAGAACAGGCTTTAAGTACTGTGAGGAAGGCCGGCCCCTTTAAGGAAGAAGTGACTGCAACCAGAGTTTAAGCAGGTTGTAAAATGTTGAAATCTGCTGAGCTCTGGAATGGAAATTTCTTTCAATGTAGATTAGGACTTGATTCAGAGGATGGAGAGAGACTGGTACCTGTGGTTCCCTTGGCAACCGCTCTCCGATTGGAAGGAGCCCGAGTACAGAGAAAGGAGCAGCTGGGAGGCCTGTGTGACTCACCCAGAAGTGGGCAGGAAGCAGTTAAAAAGCAGCCACCCCGTGAGGCTGTGGAGGGACAGGGTTTTTTTCTTTCTTTTAATCAACCTGCCAAGGTCTCAGGAGGGACTGCTGATACCAGAGATACCAGGGAAGCAGCAGAGAACCGCGGCTTCTGAGAAGCCCCTTGGTTAGGAAGAAAGTTGTTCTCTTTTCACTATGAGCTTAGAAGGCTTCCAGGCTGTCTCCTTCTGCAGCATGAAGAGAGAGTAAGTCAGACAAATGTATCCTCTGGAGTGTCCAGACAGCCGTAGAATTCTGAGCAGAGGTGTAGCCCGGCATTTACATAAACACCTTCCAGTAGCAGGGGGAATAGAAGGAGATAGGGCTGCAGAAATACCAGGGGTGAAGTCTTCATCTGAAAGTCCAACCTTTGATCAAGAGTTGGGAGAGAGCCTGAGACTTGGTATCAGCCGCGATTCTAGGCTGTCTGGTCCGAGTAATGGATCAGAGGAAAAGCTTATATAATGCCCACTTCGTGCCAGGCTCCCTCCTAAGGGCTTTGTTTAAGGGCATTTGCTCATTTGAGTCCTCACAACAGTCGTAGGAGGTAAGTTCCATTGTTGTCTCTTTGTAGGATAAAGACAGCGAGGTGCAGAAGAACCCGCAGCAGAGGTGCACAGCTGGTGAGCCTGGAGCTGGGATTTGGACCGGGAGTTGTCCTCCCGGTGTGAACTGGGGTGGACCAACATGGGACGCAGGGGAGGAATAGCTGGAGAAGCAGGACAGGGAGCAAGAGAGAAGAGACCCTAAACAGCACTAGGCCAGAGACACTTTCCTCACGTGTGTCTAAACCTGATTATAGACATGTTTTATCACGGCCGAGCCCCAGCACCCAGAGGGGTCCCTCCTCAGGGTGGCTCCTGGTCTTTCCTGACACAAGAGGGGTGCTTTGAAAACACAGATCTGGTTACGGCACTCCCCTCGATGGAAACGTCCCTTGCCTATGGGATCGAGCACAGACTTGTTGGCCTGTGTATAAAGCCTTCCCTATCAGCCCTGGTAGCTGCACCTCTCCTCGCTGCGTGCCTGCACTTCCAAACCCTTTCCCCTGGCAGGGCTACGCATGGCTCACCCACATCCCTGACGGCTGTTCTTGCCGGGTGATGCCACCCTGTGGTGGGTTGTCTGTGAAGGGAAGCACGCCTCCTCTGTGAGACCACCAGGTAATCATAGGTAACCAACACCAGAACATAAAGATGCAATAACCATAAACGGCGACAATAATTTTAAAACAAGAAAACAAGTGCTGAGTTCTAGAAAACCAGCACGTGTGCATTAATTATGCAAGAGACCCTCATGTGCTGTAAAGCATGCATGAAGCCAAACAACCCGACTCCACCATAAATTTGATATAAAGTGGATATGCTGGGAAGCGGAATGGCGCAGAGACAAGTCGGACCCGCTTCTGCCACTACTGATTGTGCGACTTTGGGCAAATAAACCTCTCTGAGCCTCGGTCTCCTTAAAGCTAAAGAAGAAATAATAATCGGGCCCAGGCAGTGGTGTGAGAATTAAATGTGATAATATGTCTAAGGCTTCAAGCAGAGTCCTTTGCCTTACTTTTCCTGATAGTATTTCCTGGGAAACATTTCCTGATAATAGTTCCCAGGAAATATGAAATAACAATTAATAGCAATTTTCCTTACTTTCTCAGAATGCTTTTTATGAATCATCTAGATGAGAAGGTAGAGCTGAGGTCGTCTTTCCCTGTGTGACATTCAAACTCTTTCCATGTACTTAGAGACACTCAAACTCTTTCTATGTACTTAGAAACACTTAAAATCTTTCTAGGTGCTCAGACTGAGGATTCTCCAGGTGTGGTCCTTGGCCACACAGGGCTTCCTGATGGGCGGTAAACTGATCCAAAAATCTAAGTTCTTGTTTTGTTTAGCCTTTTTTATAAACAGACAAATGCTATGCAGTCTGAAGACTTTTTTTTTTTTATTTCAGGGTATTATGAGGGTACAAACATTATGGTTACATTTTACGTCTTTGCCTCACCCAAGCGAGGGTTAGAGGCATGCCTTTCCCCTCTATAATGCTCCCCATGTCCTTTAGTTGTGAGTTTACCCCCCCATCCCCCTAATCCCTGGAGAGTATTACTGCCATGTGAGCATCCTAGTGTTCATCAGTTAGTACCGATTTGATGGTGAGTACAAGTGGAGCCCATTCTTCCGATCTTGTGATACCTCACTTTGGATAATGGGCTTAAGTTTAATACAGGAAAATATAAGAGATGCTAGATCACAGTCGTTTCTTATGATTGAGTAATATTCCAATGTATACATATACCCAATTTTAATAATACACTCATGAATTTATGGGAATTTGGGTTGTTTCCACATCCTTGCAATAGTGAATTGTGCTGCCATAAACACTGGGGTGCAGATGTTTCTATTGTAGCATATCTTTTGCTCTTTTGGGTAGATGCCTAATAGTGCTATTGCTGGATCGAATGGTATTTCTATTTTTAGCTCTTTGAGGCACCTCCAAATTCTTTTCAACAGAGGTTGCACTAATTTGCAGTCCCACCAGCTGTATAAGA
>CAUYRB010006891.1:0-42299 GCA_963574695.1 Propithecus perrieri | reverse complement strand
CAGCCTATGTCTCTTGAGAGGTGAGTTCAAGCCATTCACATTTATTGAAAGAACTGATAAATGGGGTAAATTGTTCATCAAACTGTTGAGTTGTTTTTTGTTGCTTTGTTTTCTCTCTTGAGGCATTGTGGTTTCTCGCCTTTGATCTTTAACTTTTGAGTGGTTTTACATTCATGAGTGTTTATTGTGCTGGTCCTTGTGTAGTTCATCTTTGAGTACTTCTTGGAGAGCTGCTCTTGCCCTGGTGAATTCCCACAGACTTTGTTTATCTGAGAATGTCTTTATTTCTCCTTCATATATAAAACTTAGTTTTGTGGGGTACAAGACTTTAGGCTGGGCATTATTCTGTTTCAGAAGAGTGAGAATGGTGCCCTAGGCTCTTCTTGCTTGTAGGGTTTCAGTTGAGAAGTCTGAAGTTATTTTGACGGATTTTCCTTTGTATGTTACTTGTTTCTTTCGCCTGACAGCTGGTAGTAGGGCCTCTGTAGTGGCTATCTTGGTCAATCTGATTACTGCGTGACGTGGTGTCTTTCTATTTGCATTGAATCTCCCTGGGGTCTGCTGCGCTTCTTGTATCTGTATATCTAGATTTTTAGCAAGGCCTGGGAAATTCTCCTCTATTAAATCTTCATATAGGTTACCCGGCCCTTGCGTGGCTTCCTCTTCATTTTCCGGTACACCGATCAGACGCAGGTTTGGTTTTTTCACATAATCCCACATTTCTTGTAAGCTTGTTTCTTTTTTCTTTACTTTCTGCTCAATCTCTCTGACTGACTTATTCATTTGGAAGGAGCTGTCTTCAATCTCTGAGATTCTTTCTTCTGTTTGATCTACCCTGTTCTTGAGGCTTTCCACAGTGTTTTGAAGTTCCCTGAATGAGTCTTTATTTCCAGGAATTCCGTTTGATTTTTCTTTAGTATTTCAATTTCTTTAGTGAGTTTTTCTTCCAAATCCTGTATATTTTTTTTTGTGGTTTCCTTGTCATGGTTATTCATTTTTCTTGCATATCATTGAGCTTACTTATAATCCATGTTTGGAATTCTTCTGTCATTTTAGTATTCTGGACCTGGTTAGTGTTCATTGCTATAGAGCTGGTGTTCCTCTTTGGGGGTGTGCTTTCCATTTGATTTTTCATACTTCCAGAAATCTTTCG
Organism: Propithecus perrieri; assembly: GCA_963574695.1. Lineage (NCBI taxonomy): Eukaryota > Metazoa > Chordata > Mammalia > Primates > Indriidae > Propithecus > Propithecus perrieri. Next base: position 41,146 of record CAUYRB010006891.1, on the reverse strand, counting down.
CTGGGTCCTTCCCATCTGGATCCGCTGTTACTTTTGTTTTGTTCTGCTGCTAGAGGGAGACGCTAGTATGTTGTCCATGGCTCTCTTGATGGGAGGGGTTACTTGGGGAGCTTGTTTTGGTCCCTTGCTAGGCTTTCTCTGTTGGTAGCTGACCAGAGGCTGAAATGCAATGGTACCGGGTGACCTGAACCAGTCTGACGAGGAAAGTCACTGGGCTGTCAGCTATTGGTCAGTGCCAAATCCCCAGGGACTGGTGCTTGTCGCAGAGGGGGAGTGGCTCTTTATGTCTCTCTGTTGCAAGCTCAGAGTTCACGCAGAAGGTGCTGGCCAGGGGGATGGGGTGCTCCACCAGACTGCCCAACTCCCCAGTGCTTTCAGCCTCCGCAGGCGTCCTCCCCCAACAGGCAAGGAGGCACTCAGAATTCAGAGGAGGCACTCAGCATTCATCACTCAAAGAAACGGGCCCAGCCAAGTGCCCCCAGGTCCCCGAAGGGCAGAGCTGGCTGCAAGAATTCCCAGGCTAGGGGAAGGGAGCCGTTCTGCACCTGTGACCTGCCGTGGGCCCCGAGCTGGTGTTCGCTGGCCCCCAGTGCGCTGGCTCCAGAGGGAGCCGCTCAGGGGCTGGGAGGTACCCGATCAGGCAGTCAGTCGAGTCACCAGGGTGCTCCGCCTTCTCCTTTGTGTCTCCCTCTCCCAATCTCACACCAGTCCCGCAATAGCTCTGGCTTCTACTGGCCCACCCTGAGCAGTCCCAGTCACCAGTGGCAGTTTCCAGGTTAGAGTCCTCTACTCAGTAATCACCTCCCGGTTCAAGACTCGCTGGGTGCCAGAGACCAGCTTCCTGAGTCCTAACTGCCTCCAGCGGTAGCTCAGCCCAGCTCCTCCCCTGTCCGGTGCAGTCCTGACTCGGAACTCCGGGGAGTTCAAGATGCTTCCAGCTCGTGTCCCCTCTCCGCTGAGCCCCACGTTTCCAGACCCAGTTCTACGTCCACAAGCCCCTGCCTCTCGGTGGGCTTGTAAGTCAGTGCACTTACTGGCCAGGCTGGCACCGCCATCTCGCGCTCCACTCTCTGTTGTCTGTCGGCGCTTTCCAGGTTTTGTATTCCTGTCTCCCGTTCGCTTTATTCTTTTTCCTGATTTGCGTGTCCCCCGCTGAATCTCCACCAATTCACCTCGCTGTTTTCGAGGGAGAGTGATCCGATCATGTGTAGCAGGCCGAGATCTACCTCTCCCTCTCTGGAAGCAGGGATTCAGGAGGCTACCCTAACTCCACCATTTTTTCTCCAAACTCGGGAAAGACATTTTGGAATAAAAATTTAAATGTTGTCATTCAAATATCTTTTGACTCAATCTCATCAGTACTTATATTTGAGTTCCTTAAGGATAACTATAATAAAATAAATAATTCATTATAATAAAAATAATTAAAATATAAAACAATATTCTATTGGCTAAAATTTTAAAAAGAATTTATAGCACTAAAGAGAAGATAAACTCTTTTCCCCATCACAGCACTAGTGACTAAAGTTTACCAAGTTCAAACCAGAGGTAGTGGCTCTAGTAAAATAACATTTGTAAAAATAGCAATTACCTATTACAGGCAATAGACAGCAAAGTGGAGAGATATATCAAAACTTCACACTTAGATGGAGTGAGCCACATGAGATTTTGCTGGAGAAGGAATACTACTGTGGGTTCAGAGATTTTACTGTGGTCACCAGTTCCTTTCATTACCATTTTGATTGTTAGGCAAAATTTTGATTGTCACTGCCCCAGCTGGAGACACTGAAGAAGGAAGGTTTTCAAATAATAAGACCACCCTGGGGTGGTTTCCTAAAAATATATAACTTTCTATGGGATAGAGACGGTTCTCTTTATCTATATATATTTTCTTTGTTAGTTAATTAATTGGTTTTTTAATTAGTTAATTAGTTTCTTTATTAGTTAATTAGTTAATTTAAATATCAGAATCCAAAATTAAAATAATTTCCTTTTAAAAATATCGAAGCCCGTTTTCCTTTTTTCAGTACGAATCACGTTGCTTGAAGGAAGGCAGAACTATGCTACTCAGGAATAATCATAGACACATATAGGTACTTAGCAATAACTATTCCCAACTGCTTTCTCCCTGTCTAAAATGATCCAAGTTTCTAACTCAAATTTTTGTTTTTCGCCTTTTTCATTCTTTCCTTAGGATCTGACTGAAGTGGAAGATTGGAAAATTCCACTAAAGTGGAATTCTTAGAAATTCCACTACTGGGCTTTTTTTTCCTTGCGATCCTTACCTGGGCCCCCTCCTCACCCACGACCTTGCCCTCATAAGTCACCTGTAGTAATTAGTGTACCAGGCTGTAAAAGTAGCTTAGGACTCTGCCTCACTAAAGTTAACCCTGTTGTGACCGTGCCCCTCCTCCTCTCCTGCCCTGCGACTTTCCCCTCATAAATTACCTTTAGCAAGTAGTGTACTAGGTTGTAAAGTGGCTCAAGACCCTGCCTCACTAAAGTTAACCCTGTTATAGCCGTGCCCCTTCTCCTTAAGCAGAGTGTATAAAAGACTGCAATGCTCTTTGTCTGGTGCTCAGAATTTGGGGAGAGCAAATTCCCCTCTGGGCCAAATTGCCGGCCAGTGTGAAGTATAAAACCTGTTTTGCCAATATCTCTGAGTGTGTCTCTTGGTCTATTCCTGGTCAGCCCTGCTGTAACAGATCTTTCCTACTACCTCATATTCTTCAATTCCTCATCAGTGTTGCTGGCAGAATTTTTGGAAAGTAGAAGCTAACTATAAGTTAGGAGGATGGAAGATTTGTCCCTTTAAGAGATAAATGTGTTATAATTCAAATATATTCAGCTACATAGTTAAATGGCCATAGGTTGGCCATATAAAATATACAACTTTCAGATTTTTTTTTTAAGAGATGGGGTCTTGCTATGTTGTCCAAGCTGGTCTTGAACTCCTGGCCTCAAGTGATCCTCTCGCCCAAGCCTCCCAAAGTGCTGGGATTACAGGCGTGAGCCACCATGCCTGGCCACAGATGTTGTTTTTATTCCAACGCTTTGGTGAATTGTTAGTTCAGAAAACAATTGTTTAATACATTACTGCACTGGCTGGCAGTGGGGGAGGGAAGATCAGCATGATGTTCAAGTCCAAGTGAATGGTTCTTGGTTATAGGGGACAAGCTTATACTGACACAAACTCTATGAAGGCCAAATAAACAAATTCTCTGCTCTTTTCTTCTCTGGAGTTTGACTTTATGTAATAAGGCACTAAACACACATGCCTGAATAGAACTGAATCTTCCCTGGGAAAAACTGGTTAATACTGCTCTTTGGGAATCTAAAAATACTAGATTTGTAACAAAACAGAACAAATCCTAGATTCCCCTACTGGTGTGATGACAAATTTCCCCAAACAGATTCTCCATGCATAAGGCTCCATGGGTGAGAGTCCTTTGATATCTAATCTAGAAGCCTTTAGCTTTGCCAAACCCTCAGGGGCTGAGCCTCCCAGGAGATGTGATCTCAAGGACAGCCCTCAGGATATCCCCCATGGTCTGAAGGCAACAACTTCAGAGAGCAAGGGAAAGGATGGGGAGAAGCCATGGGACACAAAAGGAAACAAAACAAAACCCAAAACACATAATGCATTAAATGAAACTGATTTGATGAATAAATGTAGGACAAAGCATTTTACCTAAATAGAATGCTTGCCTCAAGTCTATGTCTACCGCCTTCTTCAGGATTTTCTCGAAACGATTCCTTCCCTTATTTATCCTTTACTAAATGCCATGCACCTCTCGAGGTATAGGATGACAGTGGTGATCAAGACTGAGAAGGAAGGTCCTGATCCTCCAGAACACATGGTCAAGTGTGTATGTCTACGGGCAACAACAACATGGGAGGGCCATAGAACAGGAGGGTAACAGATTGGGGTAAAGGCTCTGAAGGACAAAAACAGTGATGCGTGAGAGAGAACACAGGGAAAGAAAATACCAAGTGCAGAGACTGGAGACAGGAAAAGGCTTGATTGGCATGAGGAAGAGAAAAGAAACCAGTGTGTCTGAAGGGTGATGATAATAGACTAGAGGAAGTGTAGTAGGAGAAATCAATTATTAATACTACTTATTATTAGTGTGCATATTGTTTAGCATGGGTCAAACCCTGTTTGTTCTAAGCAGTTCATCAATATTAATTCATCTAAATCCTCACGGCATCCCTGTTATTAACTCCATTTTACAGATGAGGAAGCTTAGCATCAGAGAGGTTAAGTAATCTGCCCACAGAGCAAAGCCCAATTCCCACATTCTACGCAGTCTGGCTCCAGAGTCCATGGTCTCAACCCTTGGCTATACTGCCTCTCAGTAAGGTTGAAAAGCAAGTTTGACCACACCGGACATCTCTGAATCATTACCACCTCCCCAGACCCTCTCCTGAGCATAAAATATATTAACAAGAAGAGAGAGCTAATAACTAACTTCAAGTTGGTGACTGATTAAAGTCTGAGATGTTTGAAAGAAGAAAAAAAACTTGGGAAACATCCAAAAAAAAAAATTTCTTTTTAATGAATGTCAGCACTGCAGTATGACAAACATAGAGATTACAGGATGCAAAAAAAATGTCCTCCAATCTTTCAGGCATACAGGTTTGCAAGGAGCAAAGCAACACAGAAATTGGTACTTCCTTTTTGATATCTTAATTCCCACATACCTGTCCCTTAACTACGATTACACAGGAATCTAGAATCCTAGGGAAATTAAGCTATGACTTCTAGAAGAGGAAAAAAAAAATCTTGAATGAGTCACAGTGACACCAGTTGGATTTTCCATCACAAGAAATGCAGGCAGACGGTAGTTAATTCTTAGCAGCTGCTGAATCCCTGCTAGAGGATCAGCCATTCCAAAAGAAGGAACCACCTAGGCTGCTAGTTTTTGCCTGAAACAGGGGTTTGACCTTTTCATGCCCGTCTGTACTGAGAATGAAGCTGTGGCACAATCATTCACATTTCTTAAGGTGAAGAAATAAAATATCGCTTTTTTTTGAGTGGATTAAGGCACCAAAATTTTAGCACCCAAGTTTCAGTTACTGAACAGGCCAACTCTAAAAAGAACTCAGAGGGTAACAGGAGGACTATGATTCCAAATGCTGAAATCTTTAAAGGCATTTGCAAATACATTTAAAAGATTAAATGTTGCCTCATTACCGCTTTTCTCCTCATAAAGACAAGGTAAGAGAGAGTGAGGCAAACGCAGTCAGGAATTTTATTTTACAAAGCAATAATCTACCTGAAGCTAAATGCTACCTTCTTCTTGTCCAGGCAGATGCCATGTTCATAAGCAGCATTAATAAATTCAGTTGCAAAAGCAGTAGGAGTATACTCTTATAGGTAAATATTGCTTTAAAATGGTAAATGGTTCATGATCAACTGTGGTTGGCAGTGGTGTTCTGAATACAGATTCAGAATATTTCAGTATAAATGTAGGAAACAATATGTTTAAATACAGCTAGATGTGCAGTAGGCACTAAATTACTTCTGACGGATTGACTTGACATCCATCTCATTCCAGACTGCTCTGGGGGCTTTTCAGCATTTCTCTGGAAAATATATGTATGTTCCTCCTCTGTGCTAACCTCCAGGTGAGGAGCTTTCCTTTCAGGACTGTGTCTCCTCCGAACTCTAGGCCAGCAAGAAGCCTAGATAAACTGCCTTTCTCCAGTTCTGTTCCTTAATCCAGCAGTCTCCAACATTTTTGGCACCAGGGGCCGGTTTCATAGAAGACAATTTTTCCACGGAGGGTGGGGGCGGCAGAGCTCTGCGGCCCGGTCCCTAACAGGCTGTGGACTGGCACTGGTCTGCAGCCTGGGTGTGGGGACCTCAGCCTTATTCTAAGAAGGCTCCTGAAGCACAGTTTCTATGGCTGGCCATGGTATCCTTGTCGTTATTATATATAGTAACACTGGTTCAAAAAAAAATCACTTGATAAAGTTTTCTATTTCTGTAACATTGTGTCAGGAGGAAGGCCTAACAAAACGTCTTGGGGGAGGTGAAAGTATTTGTTTGGATTTTAGATGTTAGTTTTAACTCAGTTAAATTTAACTCCTGTGAGAATAAACATTCTTGATCTCCTGACTCAGATAGTATGTTCTTTGAATCCACTGAAATAAAACTCAGCCTGTGACTCTGACCAATAACTGGCTGCTTCCCAGAAACTGCAGGTTCCAGGTGCTGTACTGATTTCCCAAGAGAAGCCCTTGCTCCAGCTCCCACCCACGAGGAATCTAAAATCTGCAGCAACTCCGCATGACCACACCTAGGCCCACGGCACACATCCGCAGAGCAGGAAGCGGCCTTCTCCTCTAGGGCCCCTTTCCCCTGTAAAGGGACTAAGATTCCAACCCCTGTCGCTCCTTTCCTACCCACCCTCGGCTCTGCTTTTCTTTATCTCCTTTCCCACACTCACTTGTCCCCGACGCTACAGTGTAGCTTGTGAACTTGTGACTCCCAAGGAAAGAATTAGCAGAAGCCACAACTTGAAGGAATGACTCAGTAAGGAGTCTCCAACGTCTTCCACCGCCCTGCAGCTGCCCCACCGCTGTGGCCCTGGGCCTCCCTGCTGTCACACCAGATAAGCAGGGATATTTTCTGAAATCTAAGTAAAGACCTGAAATGAAGATTCTCCCACCCCCACAGAGGTGACTCCTGCTCTAAGGCAGCGGTAGGAAACGATCCACTTACAAGTTCCAGTACAAATGGACAAACGTTTCTATGAGGCAGGAGGAAAACAAACGCAATTCCCTCTGGGGCTCTCCAACTCTCCCCAGCAACAACACACGCACATCCGTAGCGGGCGCAGCGCTCGCAGGCCACTTTCGAAACCAGTGTTAGGATCAGGCCTGCACAGCCAACTCCCCCTGCAGTGCCCCGCTCGCCCATCCCCTGCACCAGAGCTGCAGTTGGCGAGGTCGCGCCAGGAAGAGGAAGCCCCAGGAATGCACAGCCGGGAAAGAGGAAGAAAGGAAAGGAAGGAATTGAGGAAGGGTTGACCTTGAGAATCTCCCTCAGTTATAGATAGCGAGTCCCGGCCTCGCTTAGACGCCCCAAACCCATCCCATCAGGAAGAGGATACAGGGCAGATGGAGGGCAAAGAGGATGAAAATGCAGAACTTTAATCTACTGATGGGGGTGGGGGTGTTAGAGAGAGAGCGAGTCTCTATTCAGCTCGGGGTGGCTAAGATATCGGCAGTGCCCAGAGCAGAAGCTCAAGTGTCCCCGAAGGGTCAGTGCCCTTGCTGCCCGCAGGTGCTGGCACTCACCTGGATCACCTTCGCGCGGGAGGAGCTGGTGCCGACCGAAGCTGCGCAGCGCAGTGTGGGTGCCGCGCCCTCGGCCTGGGGCAGGGCGGGGCCGGGAGCAGGCCACGCCCCCGCCTGGGCAGCGCACGGCCACGCCCCCAAGGCGGGGCTCCGGGCGCAGAGGCGCGCTTTCTAAGTTTGCCAACTCCGGGCTACTGGTTGGGAGGTGGAGACTTTTCTCTTTCTGCTCTTGGTCGTCCACGGATTTGCTCCTCCCACTCCCAAATCCACATATCTGCTCCCCAAGTGCCTTCGTGGCCACCTTCCTAAACTGTCCCAGCAGTTTATACTTGTCAGATTGGGTTTGCAGAACAGTAGCACGTTAATAATTTATCCCCAGCAGAGCCACCGTAGCTTGGTTTTAGGCGCTCTGGCGTAAGGGTGAGGCGCAGGCTTGCACGGCGCGTGCGCAGAAGGAGGAGCGCCCGGGTCAGTGCATTGTGCAGGCGCGTGGCTGCGGCGCCGCGGGTGCTCGGTATCTCAGATTGCTGCACTTACTGACTGAAAGGATTTAGGGATGTTAGGGCTCGTTAGCTTCCCTAGCTAATAAGTATTAGTGTTGTTAGTTTTGCCAAAAGCTGGAACCGAGCCGTGCCCGCGCGGTGGGCCGCACCCACCCTCGCCCACCCCCTCTGCGTGCCGCCTCGCGTGGTCCTGGAGTTCTTTCTCCAGCACTAGATAATACCGCTTCCAGGGTCCACAGACCTTTAGTAGTGAACACACGATTCGGTTACGCCCTCGTGTAAAATCGTAAATCAATAAATTGATTTGGTCCGAAAAGGCAAGACAGCTCGAATGGGGGCTTAAAAGGTTATAGGTGGGTTTAGCATTCTTTCAGTTATAATTGGTTAAAGAAAGAAAGCTTTGTCTGAAGACTTGGAGTCGTGGAAAGATATGCTTGAGTTATGATGAAGGGGTCTGTTACTTAGAGAGCAAGCCACAATATACCTGCTTAAAGTGATACTAAGCAAATTGATAGCCTACAGGCATGATTCAACTTTTGCCTTGCCATGGCCATAGGTCCAGTTTGCAAGTAGCCTGAACTCCAAAAGGGAGAGGGTATAAGGGGGCTTTTCTCACTTCCCTTCATGGCCAGGAACTGAGTTTTAAGGTTTTTCTGGGGTCCGCTTGGCCAAGAGGGGATCTGTTCAGTTGGTAGGGGGAGGGGGCTTAGGATTTTATTTTTGGTTTACACTCCTTTCTTGGGAAAATTCCTCATTTTTTGTATGTTCTTTAAAGGTATGCGTACTGTAATACATAAGTTATAGGGCCAGTTCTCTCTCTCACAGCAGAGGTGCTAAGGGGGTGGGCATGTGCCTTCGGCTTTGTCAGTGAGATGCTTGCTCTGAAGACAGTGACCCTTGAGAGAATTAACAGCAACATGGGGATGTTCAGAGGTCTCATTCATTATGGTGGCCGTGGTGGGCAGACCAGACCTGTCTGAGAGTCTTTTCTGACTATTCCATTAAAAATGACACCCTCCCTTCTCTCAAGGCATGCTTTATCCCCTTCCTTGTTTTATTTTCTACCATCTGAAATATTTTTTATCTAATTTACTTGTTTATTATCTGCCCCCCCTACTCAAATTTAAATACATGAAGGTGGAGATACAGTCTATTTACTGCCGTATCCCTAGTGCTCTTAAGTGCCTGCCATAGAGCAGGCACTCGGTCATTGTTTAAATGAATGAATAAATGACTCATTTCTGTTGCCTATTTCTCTGGAGCTCTCTGGGCTCCCAGACTTTTTAGGAATCCCATACCTCCAGCCTACCATTGAGTCTGTGAGCCCTGATAGCCTTCCAAGAATTATCCCATTCAGCGAGTTAGCTAGAGTCACTTTCTACGCACACTTGATGTGTTATAGACTGCTCACCTACAGAATGTCCAAAGCCACATTCATTACCTTTCTAGTCAAACCTTTATGTATTTCAGCAAAGGACAACATCTAAGTAATTACCTTAGCTGGAAACTTAGCATCACTCCTTCTCCTTTACTCCTTAGACTTGGGAATCAGACAGTCTTGCAACAGATTGCAGAAGAGCCATTTACTTAGCTGTGTGACTTTGGGGGAAATTGTATAAGTTCTATGAAACTTGTTTTGCCTTTTTATCTGCAAAATTAGCACATTAACACTAATTTTGCTTACACGTTGTGAAGATACTACAGAGTTTGGCCCTATTGTAGGCAGTTAATAAATAATAGCTGTTATTATTACCAATTTGTGTTGATGACATCTCAAAATAGTTTCCTTTCTAGTCTCTCTGCCCTAGTTCAGACCTTAAGTCACCTCTGACCTGGGCAATTACAGTAACCTTTTAACTGGCTTTCCTTTCAAAATTCATCACCAACTGTTGTCACAGTTATCTTTCTAAAGCAGATCTCTTCTTCAATGACTGTGACCAATGCCTTTAGGATGAAGCCCACGCTCTCGAACATGGAATTTCAAGATCCTTCACCGTCTACCCTCAACTCCTTTCACAGAATCCTCTCATTTAACATTAACTTAATAAATATTTGTTAAGTGCCTATTGGATGCCAGGTACTAATAGAACTTACATTTTACTAGGGGACTCTGTCAATAAAAACAATAAGGTAATCACAGATTGTGACTTTCTTAGCCTGTTTTGTGCTGCTATAACAGAATACCTGAGACTGTGCAATTTATAAAGGACAGAAATTTATTGGCATTTTGCATTTGTTATTTGAGTTTACCATTTGTAATTTTGTCTACCTATATAAAACTCTGTGTAAATTAAAGATAGCTGTTTGCTTTCCTGTACTACAAATATCTTTCCCCAGTTTGTCAATGATTTTTAGGCTTTATTTATTTATTTTTGGTCAAAGAGAAATGAATAAATTTGGTGTGGTTAAATTTTTTTTTTTTTTCTCCAGACAGGCATCTCTCTGTTGCCCTGACTTGAGTGCAGTTGTATCATCATAGCTCACTGCAACCTCAAACTTCTGGGCTCAACCAATCCTCCTATCTCAGCCTCCTGCATAGCTAGGACTACAGGTATGTGCCACCATGCCCAGCTTTTTCTATTTTTTACAGAGATGGGGTTTCACCATGTTGCTCAGGACGTTGCAGGAGACAGAGCTAGAAATATATGAACATACATACATACATATACGAACGCACTAACACACACATGTATACACAGCCTAAATATTTTTTATAAAGTAAGTCCATCTATACGTATTCAAAATCATGAGTTCACACCGTATTTCTAGTTTCTGACCAACACAACAGGACTTTTTTCAGGCTTTGCTTTTCCATATCTATAATTCTCTTCTCAGTAGTGAGAAACTTCGCTTCCGTTTACTCTCGATATATTTGCTTCTTCAGTCAGTCCCCCAGTGTGTAACCTATCTCCTGGCCTCGCAGACTGTCTCCTTGGCCAGCCCCAACCATGCTGGCTCAAGTCCCACCAAACACACTAAGCACACCAGTCAAATTATCAGCCCTAGCAGTCCTGGCCACACTGGCTGATTCTTTGGAGCAGGGGTCACCAGTCATGCCAGCTGATGCCCCAATTCCAGCTCTGTTGACTGTGTTGGCTGCACCAATCAAAAAGATATTTTTTAAAAGCCCAAATAGTGCTGCCATAATTAAAATAGTCTATTACTGGAGAAGAAAAAGATATCAGTGGAACAGAATGGAGAATCCAGAAATAGACCTAAATGCACATGGCATTTTAGTAAAGGTGCTATTTCCAATCAGTGGATTTGGTGGTGTACTCAGTGATTGGTTGATTATTCAATCTTGCAAGTGCAATCAAGGTATGGGAATCCAGTTTCCAGAAGCAATAATAGGCCAATAGCAATGAACATATCTAGTGCCCAGATCTTGATTTCTAAATACGACTTTCCATGAAAGGAACCAGGGGTCCTTGAATAAATGGCTGATTTCAGATATGGAACAAACAAGTATAAGATTAGCCTGGAAGATATTTTTGTGCCAGAAAGTAAAAATTGCTTGAAGAATAATAAGGGGTATTATTCTTTTTTATTCGTAAAGACACAGAAATCAGCTTACTGAAGCTTCCACTGACCAAATCTGGAATAATTTAAGCATCAAAACAAATAATGATAATAACAGACACAATCCACTGAATAAAACAGAAATGCCCGAGTTTATACTGATATGAGTATATGCATGAATATGTACACATGAGTAGTTGGGCAAAATGGATAACTCTACCTTTCAGTAAGATACCAACTAACAAGTATAGAGGAAATGATAGAATTGGGATAATTTTGTAATCAGTACAGTAATAATTAATTTAAGCAAGACCCATCAATTGATGCTAAAACTACTGGATGACTGATTGATAAGGAATATAATATTTATATAATTCGAAAGTTCTTTCCACAGACTACATAGTAATACCAAATACTTATCAGTTACTTTTACAGTGGAGAAACCAGGCAGATACTATCTTATAAAAGTTAAAATATAACCAGTAATAGGGCATGTGAACACTGTATACTTCCTGATAGGATGCCATTAGACTACGCCGTCACTTTTAGAGTATTTCTGCCAAAAAATGTATAACTTATATATAATTATAAGGAAATATCAAACCCAAATTGAGGGAGTTTCTACAGAATGAGTGTCCTGCTCTCTTTGAAAATGTCAAGGTCATAAAAAAGGAAAGACCGAGAACTGGTTCAGATGGAAGGAGACTGGAGAGACATGACAACTACATGTCATGTGTGATCCTGAATGAGATCCTGGACCTAATAGTAAGTATTATTAGGACAGTTGACAAAATTCGAATGTGGTCTGTGAATTAGATCAAATCAGGTGAGCCCTTTGAAAGAAGGTGACGTGTTGGAGAGAGGTTCCCCCGCTGGCCTGTGAGCAAGTGAACAGCCACGTGGTGAGCTGCCTGTGCAGGGGCCACATGGCTAAAACCCGAGGGTGGACTTTAGAGCTGAGAGTGATCCCCAGACAACAAGAAAGAAAATAAAGACCTCAGTCCTACAATTGAAAGGAACTGAATTCTGCCAACAACCTGGATGAGCTTGGAAAAAGACCTGAAGCTCCAGAGGGGACTGCAGCCCGGCCAACACCTTAATTTTAGCCTGATGAGACCCTGAGCAGGGAGCCCAGTGATGCTGTGCCCAGACTTCTTCTGACCTTCAGAGGTTGTGAGAGAGTAAATGGGTCGTGATGTGAGCTGCTAAGTTTGAGGTAATTTGTTATGGAGCACAGGAAAACAAATACCGACATTCAGAATGCAGATGAGCTGCTGGGAAAGTCTTGACCAATGGGAGAAATATCGACCCTTTGAAGCCTGGTACAGATGCTGCTGTACTACCAGGGTACATTTTGAAGTTCTTGGGGAATCCAAATTGGGCATGAACACCCTGCATACAGAGTAATTTACAATACCGCAAGTTAGGCAGCCAATACTTGAGAGCTGTTATCCCACGTGGAAGCCTCATTTCGTTAAAAATGGTGGCATACTCAGCGATTGCTTGATTAGTCAGTCTTTCAAGTGCAGACAAGGTACAGGAATCCAGTGTATGGAGAATGGCCCACCTTCAGAGTGAAAGGGGAACTGGGTGGAGTAAGATCCTGGTATTCTTACATGATTAAGGAATGAGTCATTTCAAAATAGCTCAGTTTTCTGAAAGACTGAGTGCCTTTGTGCACCCAAGTATTCTTTCTTTAAATTATTTTGAATGGGCAACCACTCTCACATTCTTTCTCTTCTTTTGATTTTTAAATTTTCATAAATAAAACTAATGCGTATGTTTAAAATCAGATGGGGCGGGGAGAGAGAGAAAGAAAGAGAAAGAGAAAGAGTACACTTTTCTCAACTTCTCTTTCCTCACCCTCCAAAATGGTTTACTATATAACTGTTCTCACTTCTTCCACTTGGAATCAGGGCATTTTTTTTGAGATGGGGTCCTGCTCTGTTGTCTAGGCTGGAGTGCAGTGGAGCGATCGTAGCTCACTGCAGCCTTGAACTCCTGGGCTCAAGTGATCCTCTTGCCTCAGCTGGGACTACAGGTGCACATCACCATGCCAGGCTAATTTTTAAAATTTTTTTGTAGAGACGGGGTCTCACTATGTTGCCCAGGCTGGTCTCAAATTCCTGCACTCAAATGATCCTCCTACCTCTGCCTCCCAAAGTACTGGGATTACAGGCATGACCTGCCATGCCCAGCCAGAATCAAAAAGCATCTCTTTAAGCAGCACCTTTGAACCTCAACTTATTCCACAAACAGGGGACAGGATTTCTTAATTTCCAACTTTGGATCTTGGTGCTCCCACTGCTTTTTGCCCCTCTTTACCCCATCCCAACTATAGCCCTACTTTGACGATGTCCCGATTAATAACATTTACACTTTGTCCTGAATCTATGGTTAATTTTTCCATAATTTATCTATAGTTCAATTCCATAAGTTGAAATTCAGTAACTAGTGTAAATATTATCACAGGAGTGTAAATACTGTTTACGTGGAACCAAATATTGTGTTGGGCTTCCTCTCCTTGTATCATGTCTAATATGACCCCCATGCCTTTTGGGTAACGGTGCTAAACAGGAATGTAATGATCGTAATTTAATGTTCCTTAACAACTCAGGATCATAATTCAGTGAACTCCAGATGTTTTGCTTGCCACAATCCAGTGGTGTCTATAGGGTTTACTGAGGTACACAGAGTGATTTTTCTTCTAATATTAATAACACTCATCATTTATTGAGCACCTAATAAGTAAGTGTTAGGCATTCTGATAGGCAATTTTCTTTTCTTTTTTTTTTTTTTTTGATACAGAGTCTCACTCCATTGCCCGGGCTAGAGTGCCGTGGTGTCAGCCTAGCTCACAGCAACCTCAAACTCCTGGGCTCAAGCAATCCTACTGCCACTGCCTCAACTTCCCGAGTAGCTGGGACTACAGGCATGTGCCACCATGCCTGGCTAATTTTTTTCTATATGTTTTAGTTGTCCGGCTAATTTTTTCTATTTTTTTAGTAGAGACGGGGTCTCGCTCTTGCTCAGGCTGGTCTCGAACTCCTGGGCTCAAGTGATCCGCCCGCCTCAGCCTCCCAGAGTGCTAGGATTACAGGTGTGAGCCACCGCGCACAGCCAATTTTCTTGTTTTATCTTAATAACAACACTGTATCACCCCTATTTTTATGGATGAGAAAATGCAAGTTAATTAGCTGGGAGGCTCAATTCCAGTGAAGGACTGGACACCAAGTTGGGTTGACCAGTTAATCCCAGTTTGTCTGGGACTTTCCTGGTTTTAGCACTGAAAATCCTACATCCTGGGAATCCCCTCAGTTTTGGGCAAATGGGAATTGTTCACCCTACGAGTCCAGCCTCTCTCTCTGCTTTTTAAAAATGAATAATAATAATAATAATCAGCCATTTCCATGGCTTGGGCTTTATTGCTCTTCTGCTAGTCAGTCACCATTTGCTAATGGATTGTCTGAGTTGCAAGCTCTAACCAGAGCCTAGACTGGTGTCAAACTGTGTGCATCTGCTGAGCTGTACTCCTCTTATTTTTCAACATATTGAAAAAACATTATTCTCAGTCAGTGTACATTAGGATGGTGATTTTTCTAGATGAACCACCTTGGGAACCTTCCTTTGCTCATTCCCTCATCTTCATCCCTCGGCCATGGGGCACCTCAGAATTCAGACCTTGAACTTCTTTACTGTCTATGCACTTGCATGATGAATCATCTACTCTCATAACTTTAAATATCAACCATGTGAGCTAATGACCCCTAAACATATGTCATCAGTGTAGACATTCCCCTGAACTCCTGGCATAGATATTCAATTACCTATGGGACGTCTCCTCTTAGAGGTGAGATAGTTATCTCAAACTTAAGATGTCCCAAAGTGAATTCCTCATCTTCCCAGGAAAACTTGCTTCTCTCGTAGCCCTCTGCATTTCAAAATGGCAACTCCATCCTTCCAATTGCTCAGGGCAACACTAGAGTCATCCTTGACTCTTCTTTTAATCTCTTACCCTATATAAAATCTGGCAAATGCTGCCAACTCTGTCTCCAAAATGCATTTAGAATTTGACCACTCTCGCTGCCTTCACCCTAACAACACCTGGGTCTGAGCCATGTCTCTCTTGGATTATTGCAAGAGCCTCCTAGTTGGTCTCCTTCATTCCATTCTTACCTATCTGCAACCTAGTCTCAAGAAAAATCCAGAGTGGTCCTTTTAAAACATGGGTTGGGTCACTCCTCTGCCCATACTTTGTTTTCTCTCTCACCAGAGGAAAGCTCGGCTCTTAAGATAGCCTTGCGTTATGTGCACATCACCCCCTGACCCCATCTCTGGTCACCCTGGCCTCCTCGCTCTTTGGAAACTCCAGGTATGCTCTTTGCTGTTCTCTTTGCCTGAAAGACTCCTCCTCCAGTTATCAATATCTGAAAGCAGGACTGGCTACATAATGTGTGGGGCACAGTGCACAATAAAAATGTGAGGCTTCTTGTTAAAAAATCATTAACGATTTGAAGATGGTGACAGCAGAGAATTAAACCAAGTGTGGAGCTCTTCTGAGCACTAGGCCCTGTGTGAGAGTCTGCAAGTCTGCCTCCCTCAGCAACTCAGGAATTTGTTCAATAGTCACCTTCTCGTTGACTCCTCCTTCCCTGGCCACCGTATTTAAAGCTTCAGTACCCGTGTCCCACCCTGGAACTCCTTATATCCCCCTTACCATTTTTCTCTTCAGCATCTCTCACCCTCGAACTCATGGTATAATTTACTTACTTATTCTGCATTTTCTGTCCTCTCCCTGCATTGGAATATATGAGGGCCAGGGGTTTTGTTTTAGTCACTGTTGTATCTTCAGCTTTTAGAACAATACTTGGCATGTAGTGGGCACAGGAAGGAAGAAAGGAAGGAAGGAAGGAAGGAAGGGAGGATTCTGTAGCCTTCTGGTAGGAATAATCAATGTTTAAATCTATCCTTCAGAGGGAGAATCTCGTGGGCCTGCAATATCTGTACAAAAATTACATGAATTGCTTTTATCTGCTGTAATTTTTACCGCAGGACACACTAGGGCCACAGAGCAGCTAAGTCTTCTTGCATTCAGAGAATTAGGCCTCCTCACATGGGCTTTTTCTTATGCAACCTATCTCTCCTTATGAGGTCCCAAAAACCTTTTTAATTTTCTAAATTCTCGGCTCTTTTTCCCTTTTAAAAGTATTTTTGTAGATGAAATGATTTAGAATTCAAAAGTCATAAAAGTGAAAGTCTCTACCTTTGCTTGTCCAGCCACCTTGTTCCCTTCCTCAGAAAAAAATCAAATATAATTATTCAAGTCTCTTGTGAGTCCTCCCAGAGATACTCTCCGCAGAGACTGGACTAGTAACTGTGGGTGTGATGTGTATGTACGCTCCTTTTTTTCCCCCCACAGAAACGATTGCATAATAGGATGTGAGAATGGGACTATTTCTGCCTCTGTTTTGACTGAGGTGCCAGGACTCCAAGTTCCAAATACTCCACGTTTCCCAGGGAAATGGCCGGGGACCTTTGTGTTACTCAGAAGGGAGGTTTCTGAAAACTGGTGTTGCAACCCTTGGGCCTTCGCTACTTGAAGGTATGGAAGAGGTTGGAAAGGCCAAGGTAGAGTTAGAGATGGATGAGAAGGGAGCTGTGGCCTTGAGCTTCGAGTCCCACACCCCATTCCCACAAGGAACCTTGTGGCATCCCTCACCTACAGCCAGGGTTGAAGTGGCTTGCCCACTAGGGTGATTTCACCTCCCAGGGGACATTTGGCAATGTCTGGAGACATTTTGGGTTGTCACAACTGGGAGGCTGCTGCTGGCATCTATTGGCTAGGGGCCATAAATGCTGCTTGTCTTAGTCTGTTTGGGCTGCTCTAACAAAATACCTTAGAATAGGCAATTTATAAAAAACACAGTTCTGGAGGCTGAGAAGTCCAAGATCAAGCTGCTGGCAGGTTTGGTGTCAGGTGAGACTGGTCTAAGGAGAGGGGCTTCTTCAGGACCATTTGAGAACTGGTTAAATGTTTCTTGCAGTTGATGGACACAGGGGACCGATGTCTGGCCGATGTCTGGAGGTTGGTGCTTGGCTCACTATGCTAGTGGCAGGGTTGCTGAATGGGGAGCCGTCTCCATTCCCAGAGTGTCTGATAAAGGATACTGTATGATTCCTGTGGCCCAGATAAGGACTGTGAGAGGCAGAGTGCTGGAAGATTGAGGGAGCACTGTATGGAGAGGAGTGGGGAGCTCAGGAGAAGGAGGCTGGCGGGATAGTGACAGAAGCTCTGGGAGAAGGAAGCAGTCATACGTACTCATCTACCCCAAGGGCGCTATCTCCAGTTGGGGGAAGGTGCGGAATGTGTGAAGTGTCTCCAGAGAACTTCCCGAAGTACTACAGGAGAGAATGAGTCTGCATCAAACACCTGGAAAGCCTGGGGAGCTGACGACCGCTCTCAACGTTATTAAGTGAGAGCTTGGCTAACACTTCAATGGCACATAGGGAATAAAATCCAGCGTGCGCAAGATCCCACTTGACTTGGCGCCTGCTGGCCTCTCTAACTCCACCTTCCCTTTACTGTTTTGCTCCAGCCACGGCAGACCTCAGGGCTGTCCTCGAACATACTGAGCTTGCTCTGACCTCAGGGGCTTTGCACATTTTCCTACCTCGCATCAGCACTGCCTCTCTTCATTCAAGTCTCCCCCCAAATGCCTCTGTCTCAGAGCGGCCTTTCCTGATCAGCCCACCTAAGACAGAAAAGAGCCTGTCACTCTCTCCTTCCTTGCTTTATTTCTCTTCAGACGACTTAACACCTAACCTCTGGTTATAATGTATTTACTTACTATTTCTCTCCTCCATTATAAAGTAATATCCCTGAAGGAAAACACTTCATCTTTGTATTCCCAGGGCCTAGGGCAGATTTAAACATTTGATAGTTGCCCAATAAATATTGTTTAATAGAGGAAGGAATGAATATCTGAGCAATGCTATTGTGATTTGCTGAGCTGTTTGATTCGGCTTCAGCTTTGTGGATGAGTGGAGTCTCAGCTCACTTCTGCTGCTTCTGATGCTGAGCTGTTGCAACAGCTGACCTGTTTGCTCAGGTCGCGTGATTGGCACGCCTTACGTCTGGTGTCTCCTCAGCAAAGATCTGCTTTCCTCAGCTCTGACCTTGCCTATCCTCCAACATTCTCCTGTCAAATTCCCTGGCCTCGGAGCAAAAGACGGCAGGGCAAGGGAATAGTAAGACCAGGCCAACCACTTCACACAGCTTTTCAGATAAAAAGCTCGCTAGGATCTTTGCTGAGAGCACGCTTCCCTGTTTAAGCACTGAGCTTAAAAGTTGTGAGTGAAAAGAGAGTAATGACAGTCTGTACCCTTTTATTATTTTAAGTCAAATATGGCTGTGTTTTATTTATATTCTAATTTAAGAGAGATACATATTTTAACACATTAACTGCCATGCGAGTTGTATTTAACTCACACTAGTTTTGAGCCCAGGGCCTTGTGAAGCAAAACCTGGGCAAAACCCTGCAGTTGCTTCATGAAAATCTTACTTGTTGATGTTCTTATTGTTACAATTAATATTGACAATTTAATTCTAAAAACGTGGATTAAATGAATAGAAGTCAGTAACAAATTTTTCATTAAATTAGAAAGGATTGTTTTGTTTTTGAAGTTTTTATTCTATTTTTGTAATAAAACACCATGGCCCCAAGGAAAAAAACGATTTTTTTCTAGTGTGGCAGTCAATGTGTTAAAATAAAAAATAGTTATCATTGACGTTTTGGACAATGTAAATCAGGGGCAAAGTGGAATAAAATCATCCATAATTCTTTTACTAGACATGATTACTTTCATCATTTGTGTACATTCTTTTCATCTTTTTTCTATGTATATGGAATAGATTTGAAAATGGCATCATATTAAACAATATATCAAAATAGCACATACAAGTAATGCCATATCGTATTTTAGGGATGTATATTATAACATGATATGGAGGCAACCACTATTAATTTTTGTATAATTCCTTCCAAAAACAAAACAGACAAAATCTATGTCAGTGCTTCCTATCTATCATCTATATCTCTCCATTTTTCTATGCATCTATATATCTATGAATCAATATATCTATTTCTGTATACCTTTGTATCTTACGTTTCCATGTATCTTTTTGCCTATGAATTCTATGTATCTATGTACTCATTCATCTATATATTCATTCGTCATCTATCTGTTAATATGTATAGATCCCTCTCAGTGAACTTATCTACCTGTCTGTAATATTTAGGTGTGTGTATATGTATGCATGCATCTATTGTCTCAAACTCCTGACCTCAAGCGATCCTCCTGCCTCAGCCTCCCAGAGTGCTAGGATTACAGGTGTGAGCCACCACACTCTGGCATTGTCTATCTTTCTTTTATGCATATATTAATACCTATGTGTTTACATATCAATTTTCTATCTGTTGATTTATCTTTGTATCTATTTGTCTATCTTTGTTCCTATCTATGTATCTACCCATGTATCTATCCATCATCCATTTATCTATGAATGTATGTATGTATCCATCTATGATCTATGTATCTATCATTTATTACTTATACAAAAGACTTTCTGTTATACACATATTGGCACCTTGTTTCTTCTTTGCATTAAGATGCACTAAATGTTAGAGATCTTCTACATGAGTACTTCAAGAGCTATTACATTCTATTCTTTTTTCTTTTTTTTTTTTTTTGAGACAGAGTCTCACTCTGTTGCCTGGGCCAGAGTGCCATGGTGTCAGCCTAGCTCACAGCAACCTCAGACTCCTGGGCTCAAGCGATCCTACTGCCTCAGCCTCCCGAGTAGCTGGGACTACAGGCATGTGCCACTATGCCTGGCTAATTTTTATATATATATATATTTTAGTTGTCCAGATCATTTCTTTCTATTTTTTAGTAGAGATGGGGTCTCACTCTTGCTCAGGCGGGTCTCGAACTCCTGACCTTGAGTGATCCACCTGCCTCAGCCTCCCAGGTGCTAGGATTACAGGCGTGAGCCACCGTGCCCGGCCTACATTCTGTTCTTTAATGGTAGCATTGTTATTATCGTAAGAATGTCCCCATGATACACATTTAGTATTTCTTTTGTTCTCATGTTATTGTAGTATAAAACATACATAAAGTTCTAACACACACACACACACACACACACACACATCATTTATGTACTGCTTAGGTCAAGAAACAGAACATTGCTACCACCCAGAGGTCCACACTGGGCTCCTACTCAATTATAGACTTATCCCTGCTTATTAGAAGTCACTCTATCCTGACTTTATTTTTCTGTTTGTGAACGTTATTTGAATGGAGTCATGCTTTATGAATTTTCTTGTTTCTTGCTTCTTTTGCTCAATGCTATATTTATGAGATCCATCCATATTGGGGCACATAGCTGAGTTTATTTATTTTCATTATAGTATGACTAAGTCACACTTTAAAACAAATTCATTCTAATGTTGGTGGACATTTGGGTTGTTTCCAGTTTAGGCCCATTGTGGAAAATGCTTTTATGAACATACTTACAGAAGTGTTTTGGTGCTCATGTGTACCATTTTAAAAATTTAAAATTTTAAAAATTTGCCCAGGCTGGGTTAGAACTCGTGGTACTCCTCCCTCAGCCTCCCTGGCTCCATGAGTACCATTTTTTAAAGGTATATTGCTAGGCCTGGAATTTCTAGGTCATAGGTATGCCAACTTCACTAGTGCCAAGCTGTTTCTCAATGTTAGTACCCATTGACTCCCACCTTCCTTGCAGCGGGCAGTGGAAGAGACTTCCTATTGCTCAACAACCTTGCTGATACTTGCTGTTATGAGGTTATTAAACAATTTTTTTTATAAGTTTCCTGCTCATGGTCAATTTACTTCTCTTTCTCTCTTTTTCTCAAGATGTTTTGCTATTACAAAAACTGTAACGAACCCCATCTCATAGATGATCTTGGCAAGCTTTTGTAAATGTAGCCACAGTATATCTCCTTATTAGTGGGAATGCTGAGTCAAAGGTACTGCAAATGTTGACAGTTGCTGCCGAATTTTCCTCCCCAAGGTTCCATCAGCTGGCCCTCCCCCAGCAGTGCCCAAGAGCCTATTTCCTCCCATCACCAACAACACTGCCTATCATCAAATTTTAAAATGTTTGCCAGCCTCATAGATACTTCATTTTCGTCTTGATTTGTACTTATCTAATTATTAGTAAGTTTAACTATTTATTTGTTTGTATTTAGTGACTGTAACTTTTTTTCTTTGAAAACAGCCAGTTCTTATCTTTAGCCCATTTGCATATTGGATTGTCATTTTTCCTTATTAACTTATATAAGCTTTTTATAAATTAAACAGGCACTCCATCAGTTTCTGTGTTTTTTTTTGTGTGTGTGTGGAGACAGAGTGTCACTCGGTGTCCTGGGTAGAGTACAGTGAGGGCGGGTCACCGCAAGCTCCAGGTCCTGGGCTGTGAGCGATCCTTCTGCCTCAGCCTCCCTGGTGGCTGGGACTACAGGCGCTTGCCAGAGCGCCCGGCTGCGTTTTGTTGGTTTTGTGTGTTTTTTTTGTCTTTACTATTTTTTGTTTTATAGTGGTAGAGACAAGGTCACACTGGGCTCAGGCTGATGTCGAACTGCTGAGCTGCAGCTATCCTCCCGCCTCGGCCTCCCAGGAAGCCAGGACGACAGGTGTGAGCCACTGCGCCCGGCCTAGCTTTTTATAAATTAAGGAAATTAGCCCTTTGCTGCCATATATTTTGTAAATATGTTTTTACTTCACACTTGTCCTTAATTTTTTATTTTATATGTATTTTTAATTGATATATCATTGTTGTACATATTTCTGGGGTACATGTGATATTTTGATACATGTATGCAATGTGTATTTGATCAAATCAGGGTAATTGGGGTATGTATCACCTCAAATACTTTTCTTTGTGACACTGGTCTTTAGATTTTGTTTAGATAACTTTTATTTCACAGAGAAAAACATTTGTCTATTTAGTTACCAGTTTTTTACTTTATGTCCTCTAAGTTTTATATCTTTCTTAGAAAGGCCTTTCTTATAATCATCCATACTTTCATTTTCAGATTTGATGGTTTATTTTATGTTCAACTCCTTAATATATGTAAAATCTTTGATAACTTACGTTTAAATCTTTGAGACACGAAAATGAGGGAATGCAGTAGGCATCGTGCCTTTCCCCTCTAACAGTTTGTCAGTGGTACCACGTTTTCCCTTCTTCTTTAAAACACCACCTTTACCATGAACTAAAATGCATATGTAGTTGGTCACTTTTTGGATTCTCCATTTTGTCTCACTGATGTCTATTTTTTCTCCATTATAGAAACTGTTTCAAATTTTGCTCACTGCTTGGGTTTAAAAAGCAAAAATATTATCTTTTCTCTCAATCAAAAAGTCAAAGTCATATATAGGCACAAGGAACACAGGCTGTAGGAACACACCTAAGCCAGGGACACTGAGGGAAGGATTAATGTGTGGCCATCTGGCACAGAGGAGAATGGGCCATTGGCTCCGGAAGTACAAAGGTATAATATTCTTGTGGATTCTTGGTGGGAAGAAATGCTCTGTATAAACATAATACTGTTTGTTAGGCGAGCAATATATATTAGGCCAATATCCTGGGGCAAAGTCTGATTTCATTAAAAATACTAGTGTACCTAGTGACTGGTTGATTAGTTATTCTTTATTTAAGTAGTTACAATGCAACCAAGCTGGTGTTCAGTGGCTATGGGAAGGAGGTGAACAGTGACCTACTTCAGATAGGAAGAGAAACTGATGTAGTAAACTTTGGTTATTTGACACCCCCAAGAAATGGCTCAGTTTTCTAAACAGGCACAATATACTCCATTTTAACTATTTTAAATGGCTAACTTTCTCAAATGCATTGCAACTATCCCTCTCTTATTTCTAAAATTTCCATTAATGTAGTTCTGGCACAATTGTTAAATAAATCAGGTAGCACAGAAAAGTGACAGTTCCCAGTCTTACCTAATCCTGCTATAATGGAGGAACTACATTTGAACTCTTTTTATATTTGATTTTTCTGGAGGCTTCCTCCTTACTTCTATATATTACGTGTGTGCTACTATCAACTTTAGACATTCCTTCTTGCCTGTATGCTGTGATAACTGACTTTTGTCACCCTGCACTCATCCTACTCTATACAGTTACATCACCTTCCTCTCTTCTCCCGTGATTACCTGTGCACTAACAATTTACGTGTGTCTCTACTGCTTTTTCTACAATCCAGAAGCGGTGTCCCTTGACTCCCCCACTTTTGTCCTTGTGCTTACACTTTTGCCCACTTTTCCATTTCTCTACATCTTTCAGCTAAGTTTTTACTTTTAATATCAAGGTTGGTAACATCTACTCTCTGTTCTATAAGCGTGGTTAATTCTCCAATGATTTGTTGTGAGGATCAGAAGAAGGTAGTGCTATTGTAGGGCCAGGGGTAGAGCCGGACACTGCCTTCAGGGGACTTACAGGAGGCAAGAGAGGCATGTAAACAAATAATGACAACACAAGTAGTGAATGCTCTGTAAAGATGATTT
Source organism: Propithecus perrieri (assembly GCA_963574695.1). Classification (NCBI taxonomy): domain Eukaryota; kingdom Metazoa; phylum Chordata; class Mammalia; order Primates; family Indriidae; genus Propithecus; species Propithecus perrieri. Next base: position 17,208 of record CAUYRB010006891.1, on the reverse strand, counting down.
TAGAGTGCCGGTGGGACTCCAAACACAATAGCAGCTTTCTCCTAATCTATGAATCTCCAACTCTCTCTCCAAACTTTTTCATACCTCTGGTGGTGAAAGCTCAAAGGTTGCAAAACCAGTTTTCAGAAACCTTTCCAGGTCCTGCTTCAGACTATGGGAGTGGCTGGCACTTACGGTTTGTGACCAAAGCAAACAAACAAATGAAAAACTAGTAATCTTTATTGCCTCTGGAGAAGAAACTAGGGGGCTGGAGGACAGGAGTGAAAGGAGAGGCTTTCTACTTTTGTAAGTTTTGAATTCTAAGCCTCTGTTACTTGCCCATAAATATAAATTTACTCTAAAAATGTAACCAAGAATTACTGAAACATTTTTTAAAATGTCAGTTTGAGGACTTCAGAAAGAAAGCAGTGTTGCACAAAGGGAGGGCTCAATTAAAAGACACAGAGTCTGGCACCCTGCGGGATTATCAAGGGAAACCAGCATGTGCAGGCACAAACAAGTCTTGGGTGAGACCAAAACAGAAGAAAGGAACTCACACTACTTTCACATCCACACGGCAGGTCCATGGGACTCCCCCTCTGAGAGCAGAGTTGAAAACTTGAAACTCTTTTACCTGCGGCAGCTCCTAAAGTAGGCTTCAATGTAGACAAGTTGGGAAGGGGACAACTGGCAGTTTTTCAAGATGAGTGGTCTGCAGCACTGCAATTCCCGCTCTGAAGGCGATCCAGGCTGTTTCCTGCTCCCAATCTCAATTTAGCAGTCGTCTATCTAAATGATCAAGACTAATGAAGCCCAATCCATGAAAACAGTGAAGGCTATGGTTTTCAATCTTTTTGTGTCACTTTATCACAGTAAGAAATAGATTTCAGGCTGGGCGTGGTGGCTCACGCCTGTAATCTTAGCACTCTGGGAGGCCGAGGCGGGAGGATAGCTCGAGGTCAGGAGTTCGAGACCAGCCTGAGCAAGAGCAAGACCCCGTCTCTACTAAAAATAGAAAGAAATTGGCTGGAAAACTAAAAATATATATATAAAAAAATTAGCCGGTCATGGTGACACATGCCTGTAGTCCCAGCTACTTGGGAGGCTGAGGCAGAAGGATTGCTTAAGCCCAGGAGTTTGAGGTTGCTGTGAGCTAGGCTGATGCCACGGCACTTTAGCCCGGGCAACAGAGTGAGACTCTGTCTCAAAAAAATAAATAAATAAATAAATAGATTTCACATTACAACTCAATATACACATTCATACAAATTCACACAGACATATATATATTGGGAATAAATTTTCATAAAATAATACTTCCTTTAATCACATGAAATGGGCTCAATTTTCCATTATATTTTTTCCTATTTTTGTCCATCTTTATTAGCTCGAAGGATATGATTGACAAAAATTGCATATATTTAGGGTGTACAATGTGATGTTTTAGTATATGTATACATTGCGAAATGATTACCACAATCAAACTAATTAATTTATTCCATCACCCACAGTTACCATTTTTTTGTGTGATGAGAACATCAGAGATGTAGCACAGTCCCCTTAATTTTGCATAGGAGGGGAAAAGGGAGAACTAATATTTACTGAGTTAGATATTTTACATATGTTATAAATCCCACAAGGTGGATAGTATCACCATTTTATAGATAAAAAGATGGCACTCAGAAAAATTAAGGAACTGGCCTAAAGACACAAGCTAAGTGCCGGGGTTCCCAGGTCTCCTGACTCCTGGGTCACTTGTCTTTGGGTCATAACTCTATAACCAAAACCCAGTGAGGCACTGCTCTCTCCATTTTTTTTTAATGTAGGTGGGGCCTCACTATGTTGCTCAAGCTGGTCTCGAACCCCTGGCCTCAAGGGATCCTCTCACCTTGGCTTCCCAAGTAGCTGGGATTATAAGAGTGAGCTGCCGTGCCTGGCTGATCTCTCAATTTTAATGCCCCAATTTATTTCTTTCGTAGAAGATCATATCATCTAAAAAACTCAGACTGACACTGCTCAGCCAACTTTTCAAGGTTAAGTAAGGTAAATCAACAGCCCTCTATTACTCAGCTTGTTGGACCCCAACTTGATTAGTGAAATGCCAAAACCCATGGAACCCTGCTGCATGCCAAGCTCAGATTCCACTGAATATGTGACTTAGAGATTACATGGGAGGAGCCCACTTTTTAGAAGGGGGAATTGCTGACTACCGGGTTAGCAACCAGGGTCGCCTGGGAGAAAAGGGAATCTGCTGTTGAAATTGTGAAGATTGAGACCTGTTAAAGAAGAGAGATTGGGAAAAGAGAAGGACCACAGAAGAAAGAGGTACAAGTGTTTGTAAAGGCATCTTCCAAGGGCACCAAGTTGTAAGAGGATAAAGAAAGCAGAAATAGAGCCCCTGTGGTTGTCATCCTGTGCCACCTTGTGGCCACCTCACCACGTCTCACCAGACTCCACTTTCTCTTACTCCCTCTACATCTCTTGCCTTTGAAAGTCAACGTCGCTTGTGTTGTGCCCACAACTTTGCTTAATTTCAGTGGTGAATCTCAGGACACGCCGATTTCTTTGGCTTCTCCTTGGCAGCATGGAAGGACTGGATTATAGAACACTGAGAGTTATGGGGATGAGAGATGGGGAGCAGAAGAGGTTTTCACATGTTTCTTCCTCTACTGCTGATATACTCATAGAGGAGCTATTGTTGAGAAATTCCATTAAGGAGAGCTAGCGTGCTCCTTCCAGCACCCTTCTGCTTTACCGATTCATGCAGCTCTGTGGAGAACAAGATGCTAGACTCCTAATGAAGACAGATTCCAGCTAACATTCAAAAATGAAACAAGAGAAACTCCCAAGGGACCAGTGGGGAACTGACCAGGCAGAGCTGCTCAAGGAAGTAAAAATTATAGTACAACTGGCTTTATAAGCTAGAGCCCAGAAGACCATCAAAGCATAAGCATAAGATTAGTAGCATCTGTAGGTCTCTGTAATGGAAAAGGAAGACCTTTTTTGTTAATAATGTTCCTGGAAAAGCAACTCTCTATATAAGAAGCTCAGATGATAGCGCCCTTTGGGGTAGTCAGAAACAGGCTTGGAAATGAAGTAAAGAACAGTATGATGTGAGCAATGGGAAGCAACTTCAGCAGAATGGAGGCAAAGCCCTTGCGAGAAAAGGAGAGGTTCAGCCAGGCACTGTCAGGAGAGAAGGACAGGGAATGGGGGTGACACATGATTTGAGAAGTACAAAGATGTCACACATCTAGGGCTTTAAAATCCATCATTATTATCCCTTTCAGAGAAAGGACAAGGTCTGCACAACTTAGAAGTACAATTCCATATTTCATGTGTGTTTGATGGAAAAAAACTGAAGTGAATCTTAAATAATTCTGATAAAGAAATGACCATATTCTGTGACTTGTTCTGAAGGTGTCTGAAGGAAGTACCATACACTCTCTGAGCGCTGGTTGGATGTGAATCTCCTGGTCATTGAGGCGTCCTGGTATCCTTCCTCTATCTCTGTTCGGGCCCATGGGGCTCGGTGGGTGACTCACGCCTGTAATCCTAGCACTCCGGGGCTGAGGTGGGAGGATCGCTTGTGCTCAGGAATTTGACGCCAGCCTGAGCAAGAGTGAGACCCCATCTCTCCGTCTCTACTTAAAAAAAAAAAAAGAATTCAGACCCCTGGCCCTATGAATAGAATCAGCCATAAGACTGACAAACATACAGTTTGGATTTTCAGGGGCGGAACTAATTTAAATCAGCCCCAACCTTCCTCACAAAGTACAGCAGCTTTTTTTTTTTCATCATGTAACCTGTTAGTGGACCAGAAAATACAGTTATTCTACCTACGGATCAGAAACTTAGAGAATTTTCATTTCCTTCTGTTTCTTCCACTGGCTCAGACTTTCCCTTTCTTCTTTCAAACTTTCCAATTATTTCTATCTTCTTCCCTCTTTGTATCTTCCGTTATTTCTGTGCTTTCTTGCTGAAACTCTAGTGCCCGCAAGGTCTCACTAGTCTGCGGAATGGGGCTGGCAGAATACCAATCACATCACTGTATCCACTTTTTTTGTTTTTTCTTTTTACTGACAGTATTGTCTTTCTCAGAAGCATCATTTTCTTCTTTCTCTCAGAGCTTTACCTCACCTGCATGCCCAAATCTCCCCCGAGCCTACACCAGTTACTGACTTTCATGCGACCTGTTGCAACTGTCCTCTCCTAGGACAATTATTATTATTATTGTTGGGTTGTTTTGTTTTTCTATCTCAGGGGCAAACCCTGGAGGTGCTGATCCAGCAGGTTGACCAGATGCCGACAGAGCGTAGCCCGGAGCCCTTGACTTAAAAGCCGTGGCTCCTCCCCTAATTGGTATATGGGGCAGTGTAGTCGCTTAGCACCCTTTTTACAGGCGAGGGAAGCACACCCTCCCATTCCGTACGGTGTTTCCCCAACCCCGCCCTCCCTGGAAAACTGACCACTCAGCTTCGGGCTTCATGTGGCAGCGCCTGATTGGTAGATCACTGAGAGCCCATTAGAGAGGGCTGAGCTCATTGGGCAGACTCTCCGCGCCTCTCTCCTGCGGTCCGATCAGTTTGGAAATAGGATCGTCCAGGCGGGAACCGAAGTGTCAGCGGCTGTATTTCGGAGGCGGCCCGTTGCCATAGCAACCAGGGAAGCTCCCTGGCAGGACGCTGAGCCCCGCGCGGACCTTGGGCATGCCAGAAACACAAACCCCAATTCCTTCAGGAAGTCTTCCCAGATTGACGAGGAGAGATAGCATAGCCCCGATTACTTCTGGTCAGCTAGGGGAAGCCCTAACTTATTCTTATCCCTGACGTATTAATACTTTTTCAACGTAAAAATCCATTTACCTTTGACATGGGCATAAGAAATACTTTTATGGGTCAGTGTAATTGTTTAAAATAAGTAAACTCTGAAAACATCAGCAGTCAGTCTTTCTCTCACTTCTCTATTCTTGGCTTTTGAAATGAGAAAAACACATTCCCTGCTTGTTTTTTATATACTTGCTAGACATTTACATTTTGTTATTTGGTTGTCCACAGTGTGTTTCCTCCCACGTGGAGAGATTACACCATGAATCCCTGCCACATTCTGAAAAGTAGGGGAGTTTACCTACTTTTATTTTCAGATGCGTTAAAAGATGCAGAAAGAGTAAAGAAATATACTGAAGTTACCCAGAGTGGGATTGGGATTGGCCACTGTGAGGGACATTCCCCACCATCTCATTCCTAATCACCCTGGTTTAAAGATAACAGACCTGTTTTTCTTTCAGAAGGTGGAGAGTGCTGATGGATGAGATGGATATAAGCAGACAAACAGGGAAAGTGAGAGAACCTACCAGGCATTCTTGGATATCCTCATTATAAAAATTTCCCTTTCCTGAGAGTAGTTTTTATTTTATTTTTATGTATATATTTTAGTAAATAATCAAAAAGCTTTTGGAACTAAGTTTGGGAAATAAATATTAAATAGATCAATAAGCTGGTTGATGCCATTTTGGAATTTAAAAAGAGAAAGAAGAAATATAACTATTAAGGAATGTACTAGCTTTCTCACGTGGCTCACGTGGCTTGGAAGGTGGTTCCAAAGGAGGAATTCCATAAACATTCTGATCAATGTGGTGGTGTCATCTGGAATTAGATATTGTAGCTTTACATACATTCCCTTTGAATGTATGTAAATTCTGATAACTAAAATTTGTTGATTTTTCCTGTTTTCTTCCCTCTCTTTCTTCCATCTTTGTCTCACTTTCACAAAGGATTTGGGGATATGGCTTAATAGATTAATTTCATTTAAAGCTCCTTGGAAATATAAAAATACAAAATGTGGAATGTATTACTGGTATTTTAAGTATTGCCAATTTATTACCAAAATTCTTAGTCATCACTGATTATATCCTGTGGTACTCAGATTAAAACAGGCCATAGGTATGTTACTGAAAAATTATGCAGATAAAAATGGAAAACATTGAACAAAATATTTTCCTGTAAACTTTGAATTGTAATTTGAGAAATATTTTTAAAAACTATTTATTTTTACAAGCTTGAAATTTGTAGAGATTTTTAATGCTTTCTTTAAATTTTCTAGCACTTATGTTGTTAATGAAATGTATAGATTGAATCGCCAGAATTTTGGATTTTTTTGGGGTCAAAAATGGTCAAATATTGGCAATTTCATATGATTCAACTTAAAATGTGAATAGGAAAAATTTTACTTAAATATATTCTAAAGTTAATCCTTTTTTTGATATAAGTGATTACCTCCTAATGTATTGATTTTATAAGTTAAGATTTTACGTACTTACAGCAGGGCTCATTTAGACTTCACCAGACTTTTCTGTTTTGCACATGTGTGGTATGATATCTTGACTAAAAATTCAGGAATTTAAGGGCAACTAGAAATCTTTCAGCACATGTCTTTCACAGCATTAACCACAATCCTCCCTGACAAGTTGGAGGTTACTGACTTTGAAACATAGCCAGTTGCTGGGAACCCAGTGTGTATTCTTTCCATGACCCTTAGAAACTGGCCTGTTTCCTATTAATGACTTTTTGTTTTGTTTGAGGCATATTATAGTCCAGTTTCCTGGTTAATTTCCAGATCTTCTGCCATTCTTCTTGTACGACTCATTTTCTTTGTGGTGGGTCTTACCAAAAGATACTGTGTACAGAAAAGGGGCTTCTGGAAATTATCATGTTTCAGCAACAAAATTGTTTAAACATCTGACAATCATTTGCAACCAAACATCTCTGGTCTCATCCATGGAAAATATCACACATAGCAGAGAAAATTGAAAAGAGCTGGCAGAAGATATCTGTTGAGTTTGCATTGTGCACCGTTCAAATGTGTTCCTAGGAGACCTCAGACCAAGGTTATATTTTATTTCAATTTAGCTTGTTGGGTGTGTTCGCTTATGCTGAGAGTGAGTGATCAGAGTCTGGCTTTGAAGGTGAATTTGAGAAATCAATTAGTCTGTCCTCCTCCCGCCTGGAAACTCAGCATCATTATGGACATAGAGCCTGACTCCAAGGGGCAAAAGGAGGCTCTGAAATTCTTGAGCAGGCAGGGGGCGTTCCTGCTGGCATTGGCCCTTGCTGATGAGTTCCAGTCCTGGTTATCGATGTTCTGAAGGCCCTGCAGAAGTGGTAACTCTATATGGTTTGGACCAATGGTTTGTCAGCCTTGGGAGTCATTGACTAAGCTTGCCCTTTTAATCCCTACTTAGGAACTTTGAATATAGCTTGTCTTTAGGCATCGGTTGGCCTGTATATTTCTCTAAGGCCATTTTTCCAGGGTTGTTTTAATAAGAAAAACCTCCAGGAAACGCTGGTTAGCTTGCATATGAGCCTTTGAGGTGAATTGGTTTAATCCCAGGGTGTGATTAGTCTTTAGCTCACAATGACATTTCTATCTAGTTTAGAGACATTGAACTAGGTAGGGGTAAGAAGATTTTACAGCCTTTTTAAGAAACACCCTTTTGAGTGGAATAGTGATAGTTCCACTTTCTTTAATGTAAGAACGTGAAGTCATTGTTGAGCCTGATAGGCTACATGCTTCTTGTACATAAATTACTCTATTATTAACGTAATCTGCAGGATAAAAACTTTGGGATAATTAGTGAACAAATCAGTCACCCGTAAGACACACAACCAGAGAAAATCAGGCTTCATTAGTTTCCTCATGATGTGAAACTCCTGGTTAATAATTACAGTTGTCTTAATTGAACCTCAGTTGGCAGTTTTCTGCCTATCAACTGAGCAGGAAATAGATTTCAATTTCATGTCTGTGATAGTCTGCTAATTAGTGTATGAAATGCTTTTATTTACAAAAGCCTGCTTGCATATCTTTAAACCAGAGCTATCGAATAGAAGTAAAGTGCTGTCCATATATGTAATTTAAAATGTTCTAGTAGTCTCATTTAAAAAATAAAAATAAGTAAGATTAATTTTAACACTTTATTTAACCTATCTAAAATGGTGTCATGTCACCATGTAATCAATATAAAAATCATTAATGAGATATTTTATGTTTTGATTTTTATATGAAGTCTTAGAAATCCAGTGTGTATTAATATTTTACACGTACGGTGCATATCAATTTGGACTAGCCAAATTTCAAGTACTCAATAGCCATACATAGATAGTGGCTGTTGAACTGAACAGCACAGCTTTAAACTGTTACAGTATCTATAGTTAGAGGATTTTAGAGGGGAGAGGGAAATAGAGTGGGAAGGAAAAAGAAATAAAAAAGAGAATCCGCAGCACCAAATCTCCCAAAGTAGGCATCCCTCTGTTCATTGTTTATTGTTTTTAGAGACAGGATCTTGCTATGTTGCCCAGGCTGGAGTGCAGTGGCGTGATCATAACTCACTGCAATCTGTAACTCCTGTGCTTCAGCCTCCCAAGTAGCTGGGACTATAGGCACCTGCGACCACACCTGGCTATTTTCGTTTCGCTGTGTTGCATGGGCTGGTCTGGAACTCCCAGCCTCAAGTGATCCTGCCCCCTCAGCCTCCCAAAGTGCTGGGGTTACAGGAGTGAGCCACCACGCTGGGCTCTGTTTGCTATTTAAACTTTAAACCTAAAGCATTGGTTTCCTTTATTTAACAACCCAGAAGAAGATCGTGATCAAAACAATCTTATGTACTCAACGCCCACCCTAAACAAATTTGAGAAGTGAGAACAGGTGGTTTTTTGATCTGGTAGAATGAGAATGGACCTTGGGGACAGGACAGATAGAACTTAGTTCAGAACAGCTCTGCTGTGTCAGAGCTGTGAGCTTATGCAAATCTGTAGCCCTCTTGACTACACTCTAATAATGGGGACAAAAGAGCGAGTCTCCAGGGCTTTACTGGGGACTAAATTAGATTTCTCATGTGGATGTAGCTCGTTGAGTCAGTGTGTGGCATATGGGAGGCACTCACTCTACCAGTGCTGTTATCTTCATCTATTTTCCTCATCAGGACACTTTACCCAGCCTTTCTCTCTCCCTACTCTGAAGCAGTTTCCTGTTCTACATTCCCCAGTTTCCCTGCTCATAGGCAGGATTTAATTGTGACTGTGTTATGAATATAAAAAACCTACTGTTGAAGCACCAATAATAACGGTAATAACAATTCAGTTACTGCCCATTCCAAATCCACGTGAAATGTTCCATTAAATCACTCTAAGCATGGTGAAAAGATCAGCAGTACTTTTATTTTTAACCGATGAGTGGCAGCATTGTCTAAGTCACTGATCTCTGAGCAGCTGGTCTGCCAGAGTTAGTTTGCTTCTTGGTGCTTTGTATTAAATAATTATCAGTGGTTCATTCTCTCGAGCTGAAGGAGAACTTTTCATCAAAAAGTCCAGGGTGCTGGACTACAGTGTCAGCCCCCAACAAGCTAGAGGAAACCCAGGATGCAGAACTGCTGTTCGTTTAGACACTTGGGGAGCCTGCCGAGGCCCAGAATCAAGGTGCTTATTAAGAGGTCACCTACTGGGGGTGGATGGGTTCCTGCCAGGGGCTTGGGAAAGTGATGACAGGAAACACTTTCCAGCAGGAGATCCGCAAAGGTCAAGATGAGAGGGACAAGAGGGTAGAGAGAGGGATCCTGGGAGGCCGGATTAAAACTGCAACAGCCTCTACAAGCAGAGACAGGCATCAAAGACTGATCTTCTGGTAGGTTCACTGTAGTAACTGGGAAGTGGCTTTCTTACTCTTACCCCCCAGCCCCCCAGTAACACCTGTTATCTTTGAATTAGAAGGATGTGTTCTGAAGAAAAAAGTTCTAGCTTTTAAAATATTTTGCCACTTGGAATTCTATGTACCCCCCAGCCGCAACACTCAATACAATGATTGTTGGTATTCTGAATGATAATCTTTAGGAACCACATTACTCAACTATTTGAATGGAAGAGAATCTAACTGTATTTGCAAACTTAAAGTTCTTTCAGGCTTTCCTTTAAATGTCCTGATTTTCATCAGGTGGGTCTGTTTGACTTATTTGGCCTGCATCAAGTGATTAACCAGAGAACATTAAGAGAATGCAGAAAAACACTAAGGACAAAATAAAAATTGCCCATTAGCTTTAGAAGATATATATCTTGAAAAATAGGATAGAAAACTATTGGTTATTGTTCCAGAGGCATAGAATTATTCTTATTTTTTGAGACAAAGTCTCACTCTGTCGCCGGGGGTAGAATGCAGTGGCCTCATCATCATAGCTCACTGCAACCTCAAACTCCTGGGCTCAAGCGATCCTCCCACCTCCACCTCCCAGAGTGCTAGGATTACAGGTGTGAGCCCTGGCATGGACTTAAACCAGAAAAGCTTTTGAATTAAAGTAAAGCTGCATGAATTCTATAACTAAGCATGCTAACAACAACAACAAAAAGGGCAGGAAAACTATAGGATTATCTTGGTTTGTTTGATTTTTCAGGTATTCATTTACGTACTAAAAATTTTAAGTATCTTAAATTTTTTGCTTTAAGTGCCATGTGCTATGTATTGTGCTAGATGCGGGTGGGGGAAGGGAGGGGAGCAATGAATAAGGCACAGTCCTTGCCTGTAAGTCCTTACAATTTACTGGAGAAGCGAGACGAGCAAATCAATAATTCCAATATGGGAAGTGCCACAGTAGGGGGATACACTTTGTTATAATAATAGAGAAAGGCTTCTAGCTGCCCACTGGCAGCCAAGAAATCTTCCCAGGGACCTGACACTAGCTGAGTCTTAAAGGCAAATAGGAGTTATCCAAATTGGGCGTGGGAAGTGGGAATAAGGATATTCCAGGCAGGGGAAAGAAATGTGCGGAGACATTTATATCAGATTGCTTCCTGTTTGTGGGGAACAGCAAGGACACTAGTATGAAGCCGACACAGAGTGTGTGAGCACATTGAGGCATGGGGTGTGGTGGGGACTGAGTCTGAACAGGGGAGCAGGAGTAAGAAAACGATGGGCCTTTTATGCCGTGCTGGTAGTTTGGAATTGTATCTTATAGGGTTTGATGACAGGGAAGGGAGTGGGAGAAATGTGGCTTCCGATTTGCACGGTAGGATGAATGCTGGGAATACAGAGGGGCAGGGTTGTGGAGTTGAGAAAGACGATAAGTTTACTTTGGGACCTTGAGGGATCCTGCCCTGGTGGCAACTGACTATGAAGAACTGGCCATCAAGAGAGACCTAGATTTGCAGTTCCGGATTTTGTTTAGTAATAATTACCATTTACTGAGGACTTACTATGTGCCAGATTCTGCATTAATCCTCATGTTAGATCCTCTTAACAGCCCCATAACCACATTTTACAGATGAGAGAGGTCTAGACATAGGACTTGTCCAAAGTCACGTGGCCGGCAAATGGTAGAGCTGAGATGTGAACCTTGGCTGACAGCGAGCCATGCTCTTAACCACCCCCTTCTACAGGAGCCCTCTGCATGGCAGTTGTACTTGAAGCAACAAGTACAAATGAGACTTTCAGGGACAGGATGTGGAATGAGAAGAGTAAATGACTGAGGCTGGAGCTCTGGGGAATAAAGCCAGAACAGGAGCTCGTGGAGACTAGGAAAGAGTTGACACAGAACAAGGAGGAAAACAAGGAAAGGATACTTTCCAGAAACCCAAGAGGAGAATTTCCAGGAGGGAAAGGGTCAACAATGGCAAATATCACAAAGAGATAAGGTAAGAAAAGGACCGAACAGTATCTTTGGACTTCCCAAGATACCTCTATGTCTTTCTGGCACCAGCCCCACGTGTCTAGCAGATGGCCAAGCATAAGTATACATCTGGGCATTCCACAGGCATCTTCACCTTCTAGGTTCCTCTTCTGTTGACAATGCTACTTTCTTCTCAGACATCCAGAATACACACGTCAGGATGATGTTTTTCCCCCTTGGAGATAGGATCTTGCTCTGTTGCCCAGGCTAGAGTGCAGTGCCATGATCATAGGTCACAGCAACCTCAAACTTCTGGCTCAAGTGATCCTCCTGCCTCAGCCTCCTGAGTAGCTGGGACTACAAGTGTGGGACCACCACACCTGGCTAATTAAAAGAATTTTTTTTTGTAGAGACGAGGCTCACGATGTTGCCCAGACTGGTCTTGAATTCCTGGCTTCAAGTGATCCTCCTGCCTTGGCCATCCTGAAGTGCTGGGATTATAGGCATGAGCCACCATGCCCAGCCCAGGATGATCTTTAATGTCCTTATTCTACACGACCACCAGGGTGCAAGTCCTGTTGACCCTAATCTGACAACTTTTTTGTCATCCACCTTCCTCTTCATGCCCTCTCTGATGCCACAGTTCTTTGCTTTTTACCTGCACCATGATAGTTCTGTCCTGGTTTGTCTTCTTGCCTCTGGATGCATTATCCCCTAATCTACCTTGCCCAGTTAATCCTTCTGAAGCCTTACCATGCCACTCTCCAGCTCAGAAACTGTTTTCAGTAGCTCTTCATTGTTTATGATATAAATTTCAAATTCCAAATTGAAGGCCATCTGTGAAATGGCTGTAGCTTATTCTTTCCCCTTGCCCCCTATTATGTGCCTTACAGCTTATTCTCCAGCCAGAAGGAAACAAATGTTTTGTTTCCTGCAAACAAATGTTTGCTTCCTTGGATTCATTGCTTAGAACAACTTTTCCACTTGGATGTACTTTCCCTTCATCTTTCAGGTTCAAATCCTACCTATCCTTCAAAGGTCATCTCAAATACTATATTCTCTGTGAATTTTTTCTTGACCCTTTCCGTCGGAAATCATTTCAGCCTTTCTGAACTCACTTGACTGGGGCACTTTATCTATGCCCCTCTTAGGACAGTTAATGCTTTCTACTTTTTTTAGGGAGGGTGGTATATACATCTTGACTTAGTTTTTGAAGGCCAGGTATATTTTTAAAACTATTTTTATATTCCTTATTTTGCTTGTGACATGGATGTTCTATTATCATATGTACGTGTTTTGTTGAATATTTATTTATTGAATGACTGGATGGATCTGGCAAAGAGTGTAATTCAGTGGATAGCTGATTTCACTGTCAGGATCTGTACAATATCCAGATATTCCTTTTTAAATTATCTCTTTAGACCAAGACTCCCTAGTGCCCTGACCTTTCAGCTGGTTGGTGAAGACCCATAGCTAAAGTTTAAGAAAAGTTAATTTTAGGAAGTGTCAATGTCTATGATAGAAGGGCTTAGGCAGATATTTGGTTCCTCTAGGAACTACATTTTCCTCTTTGGGGAAAATCTGCAATTCTCTGGAGCATCTCAATATCCAATCTTGTTATTCTTGAGATGCTTAATGTACTTACACTCTGCAGAGGCAACATTTAGAATGTGCCTTTGAAGGTGGATAAATATCAGGGTAAAAGAAAAAGGTGCTTGTCTTGGGGATGGAATCCTGGATCTCTTGGAAATATCTTCATGTTTGGTGACTGTATAATATTTCCAGGTTTTCCCTTGACTCATAGATAAAACCAGATTAGGAAACTAGAATCCATAGCCAGGACACTGGACCCAGTTTGGTGGTGCCTGTCTGTCCTGCCTGTGCAATTCAATCCAGAGTGGAGTTTCCATGGCTGAGCCTTCTATCCCGCATGGTTCTCTTTGCCCTTCTCTGGCCTTTGAGGGCACTTTCTTCTCTAGCCACATATGGATGAGCTGCTTGTTAAGCAAAATGCAGGAGAACTCAAGGGAGGGATCAATGGAAAATGCCTTATGGTGTTACGTTTATTTGGGTTTCAATGTCAAGTTTAAACTTTATAATTTGAGCATGTGGGCAGCTGGAGTTCTTAGCTTCTTACCTGCTTAGACAGAACTAAATTGCTCCTTTGGAATAAAAAAAAGGACTGTTGAATTGCTCTCTTTGCCAGATCCTATACCAGGCAGATAATCAGCAACAAATTTAATTTCTCTTGGTCTTCTCTAATGAAGAGAGCACATCCTTCCCAGCTGCTTCTCCCCACCCTTGCTTATCTATCCCCCTCCCTCTACTCAGTGGTGGGCTAGCTAACAGGCAGTTGTGAGCCAAGGTAAATGCCGAGTCTTCTTCAAAGGTCAAAGCACCTCCGATCCTGGGCAGAGGAGGGTGGGAAGTGATACCCACCAACTGCTGCATTTCTTGAGCAGGTGCTGCAGGGACCGTCTGATTTTTTTCCCCCATCTGGCCCATAGGGACCCATATCCCAAATGTGAAGTTCAAAGATTAAGCATGTCCTAGCTATAGATGCCATCCTTTTGTTAGTTTGAATATCACTTTGTGCTTCCATCCTTTCTCTCTTTATATCCCCTTTTGCCCAATCTCTGACTTGTTCACATTGACACCTTCTTACATGGAATCTAAAGAGATTAATTTGGAATAATTTTCACTGCAAATTAGTGGAGCCACACGTGCTTACTGTTCCTTTGTCTTCTATTTTGGAAGGAATGGTTTTGGTATTTTTGTGTAAGTACTCCCTAATTCTTTGTTCCTTTGGTCCTGAGTCCTGTATGCTTTTCCTTTCTAATTTAGCTCCTTTTATTTTAGTGCGTGTCCTCTTTTAACCCGTGTCTGATGCCTTTGCCTGCTGTTCATTACAAATTTGGAGGTGGGGGGAGTGTCTTGATTTATAGAATAGAAAATTAGATGAGAGTCCCTCCTTATAAGGGAGGCTCAGGTCAGAAATACCTTTCTTTGTGCTATGGTCAGAAATTTTAGAAATTTTAAATGGAGGCTGGGGTTGAGAATTAGAAATTAAAACTTAGAATTGATTGTCTGAAGAGTCTGGATCCAATTTATGGGGTACACCAAAATTGGTTTGTAGAATCAGGTGACTCTCTACACAAGCAAAGGTAACCAACCTTTAAGACTTTACCCACAATTGTGAAGAGTGACCAACTAGGAAATCAAACTATATCTCTAAATAGTTGATTAAACCTTCTAGAATGACACTGAATGATATATATCTAATATGCTAACCAACGTAAAGAATTAAAGCCAGCAGGATTGGGAATCATGTACATAGAGCACTTTATAGCTTGTTATTCCATATGACAAAACATGCTTTTTTTGTTGTTGTTTGTTTAATAATCACCATATCCTTGTGAAGAAGGTGTTACTGTTACCTTATCTTATAGGTAAAGGAACTGAGGCCAGAAAGTTTAGGTTAATTGTCCCAAAATCACACACAGTGACTGAGACAACCCAGATCATCTGACTTCAGATGTCAGTCTATTTTTATATACTTAAGTTTATATTTTGGTGAGAAAATGTGACAAAGACAAAAAAATTAACATACTTGCATTCAGAAACTTTCCTTTTCCCCTGCCTTCTAAAAGGAAGTAGGTTTTTTGATGGACGGCCTCTTTTGCTCCGTGGACTCTGATGGTAAGAAGGGAGAACTGAAGGAGCCACACTGGTCAGGGCAGAGAAGTACTGAAGGGAGACAGGAGTATTTCAGAAAAGGGTGCAGGAGGGTGATGATGGCAAATGCAGGCTGAGATTTCATAGTTTTGGGGTGTTTGGGGGAGTGTGAGACATGAAATGGGTAGCGCTTCTGTGCTTTATGAGAGCTTTATGAGGAAGGGGAGAGGGGAAAGACGGTCTTTTTTTGTTATTTTAAAAAAATTTTTTATTTTTCGAGACAGAGTCTTGCTCTGTCACCCTTGGTAGAGTACTTGTTTGGCGTCAGCAGAGCTCATTGCAAACTCAAACTCCTGGGTTCAAGTGATCCTCTTGCCTCAGCCTCCCAAGTAGATGGGACTACAGGCTTGTGCCACGATGCCCAGCTAATTTTCCTATTTTTAGTAGAGATGGGGGTCTTACCCTTGCTCAGGTTGGTCTTGAACTCCTGAGCTCAATCAATCCTCCTGCCTCGGCCTCCCAGAGTGCTAGGATTACAGGTGTGAGCCACTACACCTGGCCCGGGAAAGAGTGTCTTAAAAAATTTTATTTTTATTATGAATGGAATGCTCCCTTGGTGCCTTTGAAAGAAATTTCAGCAAAGATTTCAGTGGCTTTTCAGATCTCTTTGAAGGCTAATTTGGTCTTTATTTAGGTTCAGTGCCTCTCTGTGGCTGGTCCGGCTTTACGTGTGTTATATGGGCTCATTAACATAAAAGATGTTAATTCAGATTTTCACTCTCTCCTGTACAGTTAGGTAGGGAAGGAGAGATTGACACTGTGTTGAGTCCAACACCACAGTGCTGAAGAGGACTCTGAGGAACTGGTAAAGGGAAAGTATCTCCCTTATTGCCTTAGCTCTGATGGTGGGGGCCCTGGTCAGGCCTGAGCCAAAGGGTCTCAGGTTTGCATTCAGAGGGACCTCATCTCAGAAGTCCTTCTGTTCTCCTTAAACCCAGGAAATTCTTCTTGGTGCCAATCTGATACTTCTATAATTGCATAATTACCAGGAATATCCTTTTATTCACAGGAAGAGAAAAAGCACAACTATAAAGGGAGAACTTTTTTTGCAATTTTCTCCCATTTCATAGCTTGTGATAAGCATGGTCTTGTGACTCGATTCCAATGGCGTAATAGTCTAGGCAACAGTGCCAGCCATGGGTCATGAACTGGGCATGGAAATGTGCAGCCTTAGCTGAACCCATGATGTAGTCCCAGGAGAGATGCCACTGAGTCTCAGCCCAGTCGGGGCTGGGAATAGGAGAATCTGAGGCCAAAGGTAAACCCTGGCATATGACATGTCTGAACATCTGGGGACTGCGGGTCTGATTTTGTTGAGAATTGTTTTTTTTTTTTTAATTTTTTTTATTTCAGCATATTGTAGGGGTACAAATGTTTAGGTTACGTATACTGCCTTTGCCCCACCCGAGGCAGAGCTTCAAGCATGTCCATCCCCCAGATGGACGCACTGCACCCGTTAGGTGTGTTTTATTTGCAGGCTTCAAGGTTGTTGGTTCAGGGGTAGGAAGCTGATTACTCATTAATTATATACCGATGTTTGGAATGGAATAATTAAACAGCAAGAGCCTGTAGTTTGAATAGGAATGGAAACAAATACTTTCCTGTCCTGTCCCTCGAACTACTTCCTACGACAATGTGAAGTAACTGCTTGCAAAATGATGTATTTTGTTCGTTCCAAAATACTGGTCAGTGTTTGATCAATACTGTAATTTAGGGGCATCTTTTCATAGCCTTACCCCCTTTGGTTGCCTATCGACTTGCACCTTCATTTACCCTAACACGACTACTTCGAAAGGAACTGCTCTAATTTGGGTGAATAACTTTGATATGTGAGTTTTTAAAAAGTC
>CAUYRB010006890.1:0-16619 GCA_963574695.1 Propithecus perrieri | reverse complement strand
TTGAGTCCACACTGAAGAACAGCCAGAACAGAGTCCTGAGGAACCTCAACACTTAAGAACTAGCCCTCATGAAGAAGAATGAGATAGAGTGGCTAGAGAAGTGGGTGGAACACTGGGAGTGTGTATTGCCAAGGAAGCCAAGCAGGGGAGGATTTCAAAGTCATCACTGTGTCCTAGTGTCCTTGACACTAGGAAGGTCAAGGACAGGAGCAAGGAGGGGCGTTATGGAGTCTACCTGCTGGGAGGGAGGCTGTTGGTCCTCACGGTGAGAGGAGCCTGTGCAGGGAGGCGGGGGAATGAGGATGTGAGGGTAAGCACCTTGCACAAGAACTTTGCTGTATGGGGAAGCCAAGCTGTGGCTGGTAGAGTTTGGAGAGTTGACAGGGGATTTTGTTTTTAATTAGAGAGACTTTATAGGTTTAAACAAGATATTACAGAAACAATAAGAGAGAAAACATTAGAAGTTATAGGAGAGGGTGAGCATAGTTGGGTAAGGTCCCAAAGAAGGCAGGAGAGGAAGAAGTCCAGCACAGGTAAGGGAGGTGGTATCTCCCTTCACTATCACAGGAGGAAGGGAGGATGGGCATCGATGCAACTCACTGTGCAGGACTGGTATCAGGCATTTGCGGGAGTTTCTATCTAAAGGATTCTATTTTTTTTTTTCTGTGCAGAAGGAGGTGAGGTTATCTGCCTAGAGTGAGTGGGAAGTGGTGGAGTAAGAGATTTGAGAAATGTGGAAAAATTTGGAATAGCTGTTCCAGATAGTAAGAGAGACAGTGCTCAGGAAACCGAGAGTAGTTTCTAGAAGCACTGAGGCCCCAGGTGAGGCTGAAGACTTTGGCGCCAAGCTGCACGGTGCTGAGATTTTCCCCACTCCCCAGAGCTCAGCAGCTAGGGTGTGAGCAGGAGAATCAGACACCAGGGATGAAAGGAGGTTGGAACTTGGCTGGCAGGTGTGGCAGAGGCACAGTGGGTTCAGTGAATTGAAGCTATTGGCAAGAAGGATTTGAAAGTTGTGATTTTTAAGTTGATGGGGATAGAAGTGCAGCCAGGGGAGAGGGATGAGAAAGAGCTAGTTAAGTACTCGAGGGACTTGAGGTCTCTTTGATTCTGACGATCAGGCATAGTGGAAGAAACCAACTGAGAGTCTTAGAAAGACAAGAGATTACATTCAGGAAGTACCATGCCCGGGTTTAATATTTCCTCAGTGAAGAGCTGTAGGTCATGCTAAACCCAGAGAATCACCATGGAAGTGAATGGATGAAGAGGAGAAAAGGTAAACATCATGGGCAAAGAGGACATCAGAGATGAAACCAGAGTGTTGGATGCATGGGTGTCCATGTGGATGCTGGAATCACCTTGATACCAGCAGGGCCTGAGGAGAGGAAGGGAGAGGGATAATGAGAACCAGGAACCTAGTCTTTAATAAGGAAGGGGTGAGGTGGGTGGATAAGTAGAGGACCACTAGTGAGGAGGGGTAAGGGCCATGAAACACAGCTGTGTGAGGCCAGAGGAGCAGGAGTTTCATGTTAGGTTGAAGAGTGAAAGTCTAGAAGTGGGACGGGGGTGACAATATGCCCAGCCCAGTTCCCCACGTGTGGAATGAGTCTATAGGAGGGTGGGCGGTCTCCATTCACAGGGCTGCCAGGAAAGTGGTGGCTTAAGGACAGAGCCAAGTCTCCACTAAAAAGGCAGATGAAGCAGAGATTCAATGATGAGACTGAAGGTGTAGGGGGAGTTATTTCCTCTGAAAAGAGAATCTCAGAGACATCTCAGCAGGATTTAGGAAATAGGAGACCAGTGGAAGTTTGGTTCTGGAGAGGAAAAGTACAGCACAGAATGGAATGATGATGATCACAACGGTAATGCTAACAAAACACAAGAGCATCTCATACTCACTTACCAGTGTTCACCTGACATGTATTTACTGAGCCCATGTCTTGCAGACACTGAGCTTACAGTAGTGTGGAAGACAGGATGGTGTGCTACGCTTTGGGACCTTACCTTCCAGTCAGGGAGGAAGGCAGTACATGGACACAGGGTGTCTAGTAGGGAGTGAGTGTGTGTGCATATACTAATTTCAATAGCGATAAGTACTTTGAAGAAAAGTAAAAATAAAGCAAGATACAGATGATAGAGGGTGAAGGATGCTGATGCTTTAGGTATGAGAGGATCCTCAGGGCAGGGCTGTCTGGGAAGGTGGCATTTGAACACAGAGCTGAGTGAAGGGAGGGATAAAAAAGGCAAATATTGAGGGCAGCACATCCCAGACAGTGCTAACAGCAAGCATAACCTTTTGGAGACAACGAATGCTGCCATGTTTGATGAAAACAAGGAGGCCAGTATGGGTGGGGGATAATAACAAGGGGTGGGGACACACAGCAGGAAATAGAGATGAACTGGCTCCCTGAAATATCACCAAAGCCACCCATGGATTAGACACATCTGAGTTTATTCTCACCCAAATAGGAAGGATGTCACCTCAACAGAGTCTTAGTTGTGCCTCAGATGGGGAAGGGTAAAATCAGGGTAGTCATGAGATTTTTGAAGTCTGGTTTCAGGCAAGTCTTTCAGTGAGGGAGCTTGGTCAGACTGGATAAAGATCACAATGTAGTGGTTTAGAATTGGTGGATACTGCAAGGTGAGTATTTTGAAATAAGGTGTTCAAAGAGACTTAGGGTGTAAATTAGTGTTTGATGCTTTCTATTGATGAGTTGATGGTTTTCTCAGGAATTTTGTAGAATAAACAATAAAGTGGCAATTTTTATCTTTCTAGGCAAGAGTTTTCTGGACTAGTTATGTTGATAGAGAAGTGGAAAGGTAACGTCGTATCAATGTAGATAGTAGGCTGTGGATGTGTAGATGCTTTCAGTTCTTAGAGATTATGTAGGGTTTTGAAGGCCATAGTGAAGACTCTGGATTTTGTTTAAGGCATGATGATGTATCCACTAACTTTTGTTATATAAACACATCACCTCAAAACTTAGTGACCAAACCAACACCTAATTCTGAAACAACTGATTTAGCTAATTCTGCAAGCGAGTGATTTAGGCTGTGCTCAGCTGGTTGATTCTTCTGTTGATTTGACTGGGCTAATTGATGCATCCACGGTGAGCTAGGCAGCTTTGCTTCTGGGGGTTTGCTGAATGTCAGCTGTGCAACAGAGGCAAGTAGGCCTCATGCTTCTCATCAACTAACTTGTTCACATGGAGGCTCAGGTTTCTAAGAGCAGTAAGCTAAGGAAAGCCCCGAAAGTGCACGAACACTTTCCAAGTCTCTCCTGCTTTTCATTTTCTACAGTCCCGTTGATCACAGCAAGTCAACTGACAAAGCTGAGAGTCAGGCTACCTGATGACATAGATACAGAGAAGTGTGAACAAGTTGGGAGCCATTACTGCAACAATCTGCCCTACTTGTGAGCAGGGGAATGACACATACTGATTTACGGTGTGACTTTGCCTCTGGTGTGGAGAAGAGACAGCAGGGCCAAGACATGAGGCAGGGAGGCTGTCTACACTGTGGGATTTGATAGGTGAGAGACAAGTGGAGACCACGGAAGATTCTCTGAAGAAAGAAGACTTTGATTTAGACCTTGAAGAATGGAGTAGACAAAGGTGTTTGTGGAGTAAAGACTATTTTAGGGACATGAACATCATGAAGCAAAGCCTTGGGGTAAATCCCTCTCTTTTTCTGGGCTTCAGTTTTCTCATCTATATCATGGGAAATAGAAAACAGCTGAACTATATGGTCCCCTCCCAGCTTTAGGATTTTATGTTTATGTGATACCTGGGGTTCTTGCTACAGTAAGTAACTATAAGTAACAACAGAACAAACAAACAAGAATTCTTTTTTTTTTCTTTTTTTTTTGAGACAGAGTCTTGCTCTGTTGTGTCGGCTAGAGTGCTATGGTGTCAGCCTAGCTCACAGCAACCTCGAATTCCTGGGCTCAAGTGATCCTCCTGCCTCAGCCTCCTGAGTAGCTGGAACTATAAGTGTGCACCACAACGCCCAGATAATTTTTTTCTCTTTTTGGTAGAAACATGGTCTTGCTCTTGCTCAGGCTGGTCTTGAACTCCTGAGCTCAAGCGATCCTCCTGCCTCGGCCTCCCAGAGTGCTTGGATTACAGGCATGAGCTACCATGCTCGAACAAAAAAGCATTCTTGAAAAACCAAATAATATTAAAACAAAAACATAAGCTTAAAAAATGCTTTGAGGATTTGTCTGAAATCCTCAAAGACCCTCAAATGCCCATGGAATAAAGACCAAACTCCTTTCAAAGACCCACAAGGTCCTTCTCAACAAAGCCTTTTGTAGATGCCTCTATTTGAACTACCTATGCTCTAAGCACATGGGCTGCTTGCTGCCTTGGCAATGGGCCATGCCCTCCCTGCCTCTGTGCCTGCTCCTGCACAGGCTGTTCCCTCTTCCTGGAATACCTTTCCGCTGCTGCTTCTGTGGCATTCTGTCCTATTCATTCTGCAAGGCTGTTGAATGTGCTGCTTGCTTTGTAGCGCTCCCTGCCCTCAGTCCCTAAGCAGAGGGTGTGTCCTCTATGTTCTTTGTGTGCTCTACTTATCACTCTCCCTCCTAAATACCTGTGAGTACTCCAGAGAAGGGACAACATTATTTTAAAAGAAAACAAAACAAGCATTTACTATCTCACACAGTCCAGTCTCTGAGGCCAGGAAGCCAGGAGCAGCTAAGCTGGGTGGAGCTGGCTTCTGAGTTTACAGGGAAGCTGCTGGCCAGAGCTGCAGTCTTCTGAAAGTTTCACTGCGCTGGGGGATCCACTCCCAGCCTCGCCCACAGAACTGCTCGTGGGGAGCTTCCTTTCCTCACCACGCGGGACACACACAACATGGCAGCTTGCTCTCCGAAGGCGAGCGATACCTCTTGCACCTGGGCAGGAATGGCTGGAAGCCTGGGGTCGGCTGGGCTTCTTTCTTTCTCCCTCTCTGCCTGGTCCCTCCATGTGGTTTATCCATGTGGCCTTTCTGGCAGCCTAGCTACATGGTGGTGCAGGGCTGCAGACTGCTGAGTAATTTCTAGCACCTTCTTCTGGAGGACTTGCCTCTTGGCAGCGCCAGTCACCGTTTTGTGCAGTTGGCCACCTGTCTGACCTGCAGAACTGCACTATTGAAATCTCTGTAAGCTCGCCACGTAGCTCCAGGATTGGCATGCAGAAAGCATCCACAGCCCTGCTACGCAGAGTGGTACCTGGCTCACGTAAGTGCCTATCAAAGGCCACACGTAATGGAGTTTTTATAAACGCTGCCTTGATCCAGTTCTGAGGCTCTGGCTAGGGGCCATTCAGTCCCCTTCTTAAACAACTATTATGTCCACACCCCCAACCACTTGCCTTGTTGAGCTTTCATACTCCAGGACAATGTACACCTGCCCTAATTGCCTAGACAACCAGGGACAGCCCCTCTGTCGCAAAGCCCACTGAAATTACTCCAGCTAGCCAGCCCCAAGCCCACCTACCCTGCCTCACCCATTCCTGCCCAAGGAAACCACAGCAAAGGTGCTCGCCACGGTTGCCCTCTCTCCACCTGCCTCCTGGCCCACGCTGCTGCTTCCTTCAGTGGCCCTGCATGGTGAGCTGTGTTCCTTCCTGGGGACTGTGAAACTCTTCCTGGTTTTTCTCCCTTGATCTGTGTTTGGGCTCACCACACCTTGCCCAAGGTGATATGGTTAAACACACTAAGTCCTCTAAATGTGTATGCTAGTTAGGATAATGGAAACTGCTATAAACAATCAGCCCCCAATTTCTGTGGTTTGAGACAATAGAAATTTATTTCTTTCTCAGAGTGTCTAATTGGCAGGGAGCTCTCCTCCACAGGCTGTTTCAGGGACTCAAGCTCCTTCCATCTTGTTGCTCTGCCATCCTTCAGCACTCTGGAGGTCTCTGCTTGGTCCTCTGGGCCGGGCTGGGAAGTGGCAGCCTTCACTTTTACTCACATCCTATTGGCCTGAACTCAGTCACATGGCCACATCTAAGTGTCAGGGGCCTAAGAAACATAATCTAGCTGAGTGTCCAGGAGAAATAGGGAAGAAGTACTATGAGTAGTTATTTATAAACTCATTAATGCATTATATAAATTTAATCCTTTTAAATATGCCCTTGAAATAGATACATTATTTATCCATATTCTATAACTAGGAAAATAGAGGCTCAGAGATTTAAGTAATTTTCCCAAAGACACACAGGTTGTAAGGGAAGCTTGGATTTGACTTCAGGTAGGCTGGCAATAGACCCTCACTTTTCTCATTGAAAAATATTGCTAAAAACTATTGACTGAGTTGAAATTTGATTCTCTTTGGTGAGAATCAAACTGAAGTACCAAGATATAAATTCTACTGTACCTTCTAAGCAGAGTCACAGCCTCTCTCAACTCCAAGGGAAGCTATTCATATCATAGTCTATATGAATGTTGCTCTCCGGAATTGTGCAGTGCACGACCTGTGTAGCCTTATATAGCAGCTTTACTTCTAATTGCCAGATAAATTCAACAGACATTTCCTATACATCTACTGTTTGCCAATCACTGGGCTAGGTACATTCATGCAAATTATTTCACAGCAGGGACTCCTTAAATTTGTCTGATTCACTGGCTGTGTATCAGCAGAGCTTGTTGTCATGGAATTTTCTGGCTAGCCACATTCTGCCCAATGGAAAAGGGATTTGCTCTTTTGAAAATTTGCCATCTCTTAGGAACCAGCCAAATTCCCTTTAGTGCCCACGTCCGTATTGTTGCTTCCACTGCAGGCTGGAACAAAGACAAATTCCCTCCACGTCTTGTCTCCCTGAGCATGCCGTGCACAAAAGAGGTTGACAATGCCACTTTGCCACTTCTCCCTCTTCTGTTTGGATAATTGCATTGTCAAGAATTACTTATCATACATTTAACATCTAATACCTATTTATTATGAGTTCATGTAACTGCTATTTAAAGAATAATCCGTGCTAACTCCCTTCTACCCTATTTGATGCCACTCTGATTCTATAATTGCTGGTTTCTGCGATATTATGCCACAAAACCTGAAAGCATAATTGGTTGTTTCATTCCAGACAATACGTTTTCAAGATGCTTAAAGCTTAACTGGCAGATCGAAGCTCGAGCAAAGGCGTCAGGCACACTCGCTCACCGCAGGCCGGTCTGGCAGGGTAATTTATGCGGGAACCATGCAGGACGACAGAGGGTGAAATTGTTTCAAGCAAATGAAAGGATGGGGACATGATTCTTTTGTGCAGATCCTTTGTTCTAAGTTTCCAGCTGCTGGCAGTCTTTCTTTGCTGGAGCGAATCAGTCCCAAATACACGAGGAGTGCAAAGCAGCCGCGTGAAAAACGGGCGCCCCTCTCAGCAAGGAGCGGCTTCGGGAGCAGAATGGTGGGGGTTCACGGGCGCTCCCTGGAGGAATAGGAGGGCCGCAAGTGGCCTTTGCAAGTCTGCCTTCCCACGCCTGGCCCTTCGTGCTCCTCAGTCTCCATTCCAGAGGCTTCCTTACGCTCATTTGCCCCAGATTCTTGTTCCTCATTCCCATCGAGTGACGATAATACTTTCTAAAAGCAGGGTGTCGGAGCCTGATATATGTGCTACCTCAAAATTCACTCATCAGTTTCTTCCTCCCTTCCCTTCCGCTCTTGCCTTCTAGTCGGTGACAGTCCACGAGGCACTCACGGTGTCCTCGAAGGAACGGAGAGTGAGAGAGAAAACTGCACGTGTCCGGTCAGACTGTGGCGGAGCGAGGCTGGGCCCCAGCAAGACTCTGGCCCCGTGCAGCGCAGCGCGGAGACACGGCTGCACCCCGGGGGACCTCAGTCCAAGTGTTTCGCTAGCTGGTGCCATGTAGGAGCAGAAGTCCTGTGGTCTGGGGTGGCCGTGGGCTGGATCAAACTCAGCCAGGGTTCAGAGCTGGATGACCTCATTCGCTCCACTGGAGAGGGGCCTTGATTTGCTTTGGGGGATGAGAGTTTTATGCTGCTGATCAATTAGTTGATAAATCAGAAATTGTGTATTGAACTTCTATGCCAGGCCCTGTGGCGAGGCTGAGAGGGGGCAAAGGTTACCTGCTCTGTCAGAGCTCATGTCCTGGATGCAGGTAAAAAATATGTGCACCGTAGTTTTCTTATCTGTAAAATGGAAAATAAAATGGCTTCTCCCTCGTGGATGGATTGAATAGGAAAATGAGTACAAAATGCAAGGCATCATGCTTTATAAATAGGGAGGTGCAATAAACATTCGCTCTTTTTCTAATTGTCAGTATTCACTTGAAAACACAGCTGACCAAAATTGCGAAGACCACAGGAGGAGGCGAGATCCCTGCCCTGTGTTTGCCCAGGCTAGTGCAGGAGACCGAAGCACTCCCAGAGAGGGGCTGCCCTCGGGCGAGGCTCGGGGGGAGAGTTCCTGGCCAGGGAGTTGCTCGGGAGGCAGTGGGCTGAGGAAGGAGAAGACGGGTGGGTAACCCGTGACCGGGGCCTGGCGCCAGTCCCAGTGGGAGGTGGGTGCTTGGAGCTAGACTGGGAAAGGGCTGAAACTGGCCCTCCAGGCCACAAAGGACTTGGGAGAATGAGGCTCAAAGGGGTGTCTGAGACAATTTGGGGCCTAAATCTACAAACAGTAAGTCTAGACCGAGTTTTCCTTTTCCCTGAAGAAGTTGTATGGGATGAGAATAATATTTTTAAAGTGTCTCAGCCAAACTAGAGAATTTTTTTCCCCTTTCTTTTTCCTTAGATTCTGCCAGCTTAGAACAAATGAAGCAGATACACAAAAGCAAAACTTTTAAGTTAAACGCAAAAAAAGCCAAAGAAGGAGGGAAAGGAAGGAAAAATTTCCTTCTAGAAAGTTGGGTTGATCAAAGCTGTTAAGTATAAAACACAGCTCTGAATTCCCTCGCAGCCAAGGAGAGGAGGGAAACATACCAGATTACACAGTTCTCTTTGTCTAGTATTAGGGAGGGTCCAGCTCAGGGTACTTTGAGGTAATGAGGGGAAGGGGACAGCGCCCAGGACACTCGTAGCCTGTGACTTTATGAGGTTTTCGATGGGAGCAAATCATGTGCAGAAAAATGAGGATCATGAAATGAGAGGCAGGTTAAGGAACCGTGTGACGGAGGCGGGGTGAGCGAGGAAGCCACCAGCGGACACAGCAGAGGGCAGAGCTGAAGGGGCACAGGCAGCGGCCTCGCTACAGGACGGTCCTGCACTGGGGAGTCCAGGCAGCACCAGCAAAGGGGAGGCGAGAGGGGCTGAGTGTGGCGGCTGGGTCTGGTGGGTGCCCTGTCCTGCGTGGTTGTCCTCTGGGCTAAGAGGCTGATTCACAGAAGCAAAGAGTAAAGTGGTGGTTACCAGAGGCTGCGGGCTGGGGGCTGGGGTAGACTGGTGAGATGTTGGTCAAAAAGGAAAAATTTTTGTTAGGAGGAATAAGTTCAAGAAATCTATTGCACATCACAGTGAATAGAGTTAATAACAATATATTGTATACTTGAAAATTGCTAAGACAGTAGATTTTAAGTGTTCTCACCCCCCCAAAATAATAAGTATGGGAGGTAACCCATACGTTAAATAGCTTGCTTTAGCTGCGTCACAATGCATGCATGTATCAAAGCATCATGTCATACATGGTATATGCAGCTTTTATCGATTAAAAAGAATTTTTAAAAACTATTGAAGACTCTAAAAAACAAGAGAGAAAACTTTCAAATGAGATGGTGTCACACACTAATTAGCAGCTCTGAATCTGCAGTTCACACAGCAGGAATGATGGAAGGGAGATGCTTCTGAACTGCCTGGTTTGAGACATAAAAAGGATCAGAATGGAGTTAGTCGGTCATCTCTCCAACATGCAAACGTGTCAACCTCGAAGCATGTCAGGGGCAAAAGAAAGTATGACTAAGTGTTTGAATTTAGCCTCCTCCTGAAAACGCTTCCCAGCCCCGACTTTGAGCAAGCGAATTTATTAAAGTGAGAACTGTCACTCGCCAAGTGAATCTTGATTTGGAGAGATGAGCACAAAAGGAACTTTTCGGCAGTTCTCAAAAGTTCAGGCGGTTGTTTTCTCCGGAGCTTTCATTTATGTGTGCATACCACGGGTAGATGTGATTTCTCTCGAATGCTTTTATGATCTGGAAGTAGAGCTGCCGTAAACCCCGATAGAGAAGCTGTTTCCAATGCCCTTTCCTCCCCAGCTACGCCCCTTCGGGAGGCCCCAACACCCAGTGGCTCTTCATCCCCCAAAGGCTCGCTCGCTGCCCTTGAAAACCTATTTGTCAGCTCCACAACCCACAAATTAGTTGGTAACCCCAAATTAGTCCTTAATGGGTTCCTTTGATAAACACTTTCTATTTAAAGCAATTATCACACACCTACGAAGTGCCAGGCACTATACTAAGCCCAGAAAGCACATCAATTTTATTTACTCTTCAATCAATACTATGAATTAAGCGAAAATATAATTTCAGAGGTTGCAAAGGAGTGAATTCACTTGTTCCAGCTAGTCGTCGTGAGTCTTAGAGTTAAACTGAGCTGCTTGACCACCAAATCGGAACTCTTGACCGCAATGCTGTGTTGCTCTGAAAATATATTTTAAAGATATGTTTTATTTGTATAGATCGAAACAACTATATTGTCTTAGAAGTGTCATTGGAAAATACTAAAATCTATTATTGGTTATAAAGATATCCTGAGCACTGCTTTTTTGTTCTTTGGAAAATTATGTCTTAATAAAAGACCTTTTCCACCTCACCTTCTTCATCTTCACTCCTTTTTTCCTTTTTCCTTCCTTCTCTCCCTCCCTCTCTCCTTCCTTCCTTTGTTTCTTCCTTCCTTCCTTCCTTCCTTCTTTCCTTCTCCTAGCTCCCTTCTCATTCCCATTAATTGGAGAGCAGCTGTTCACTTCACTCAGTCGAGGCAGGTTGATGTTCCCAGGAAGGGGTGCATGTCCAGGCTTGGCTTTCTCCACCACAAATGCCCTTGAGATGAGGGTGCCTTGCTGATCCTGTGCCAATGAGCACTGGCAGCTGGGGCTCCCTGACCCAGAAACTGGTGATTAAATTATCAGTGTCTTCATTTGCTAATGTAAAAAGGCTCCTCTGCATTCATTTGGAAGCCTGTGATTAGCAGCATGTCCATACACCACAGGCCCATCAGTAATAATGAGAGGGAGAATAACCAGCTAAGTTATTCACAATCCACCTGGTCTCGGCATCGCCAAGGGTTATGTTTCCAGTCTAGTTGTTTTGATTTACAGTGAGAACCTGACAGGCTGTGGGGTCCAGCTGGTCCTTGGACTGTGTCAGCATTCTGTGCACCTCAAATGATTTTGCAGGTTGAAATGGAAAAGGAGGGGTGACTTCCACAGAGCAATGAGCAGCCGGCATGGCTGAGACCATTGCAAAGCCAGTGACCCTGTTCTTTGGGATTTGCATTGGAAAGGAACCATTTCCCTCCCATCTCTGTTCCCCTTATCTCTGCAGAACCAAAGGCCGATCTGTTTGGTGGCAAGTGGTGATCAGCTGGTAGGTGGTGAGAAGATTATTGTTTATTAACATAGCTGTCAAAATACTGCTAAAAATAGTGTAATTTCTTCTCCTGTGTGTTGTTTCAGAGTTTTGGTTGCTAGAAGCTTGTAATTAACACCTGAGACAGGATGAAACGACTTCCCTGCACCATATGTGTCCTGGGCTCAAGCCGAAGTCATTGCTTCTGAGTGTGGCTCTCTTCCATGTGCTGATGAGGCATTCGATATTCATCAGGGAAACATCTCCTAAATCCCCTGGAACTATGAGATTTTATCATCGCGCATCACATGCGTGTCTACTAGGTACAGAGGACTGTGCCAGCCCCGAGGAGACAACGATCTCAGCCTGGCGAGGCCGATGGGGACAGCAGTACAGTGTTGAGCCCTGGAGGTATGTTTCATGTATTCACCTGTTGAATTCTCACCACTGCGGCCCAAAAGGCTAAGAAACCTGGTCATGCAGACAGTCAGTGGTGAAGCTGGCGCAACAGCTCAGTCTGTCCATGTGGGCTCCAGAGCCTGAGTCCATCATGATCTATGCAGACGATGACAGGACATCACACATGCCTTAGCAGAGAAATTACACAAGTCTCTGGCTCTGGGTAGGGTGACAAGCTTCTGGGCATTTGTTAGTATTCTCCCAGTGCTAGTAGAGTCTTTTTGATCACATAGCACTATTGGTTAAACGATTAAACAAAATGAGCATTTCCTTTATTGTATGGGTTTTACTTTACACATTGTCTGCTTGTGCCACTGTCCTAATTAATGTATTCGATACTTTAAAACACACACGAAGCAGAATTGAAGAAAGATGAGATAAACATTAACTAGAAATAGAAGGTTTAGAAATGTGACATCCCTAGGGAGACTATACTCCCTTCCTTTTGGAGCCTACTGCACTAGAGGGCAGGCTGATAATCCCTGCATTTGTAGGGTTTGTTGGAGTTCCTAGGACATAGCAGATCTTCAGTGAATGTTGTGGGTGGACGGATGAATAGATGGATGGGTGGATGGATGGATTAATGGATGGATTGATGGATAGGTGGATGGGTAGATAGATGAATGGATAGGTGGATGGATGGATGAATAGGTGGATGGGTAGATAGATGAATGGATAGGTGGATGGATGGATGAATGGGTGGTTGGGTGGGTGGAGTTGAGTAAGACATTCTAGAAGAGATGGTGTTCAAAATATAGCTTAATATTTGGGAAATAGGGAGAGTGAAGAAGGGTATGTCAGAGAGATAAGACAGCCAAGTAGAGGCCTAGAAGCATGTTTCCCAAAGAGCAGAGAGACTCATGCATAAGATGCAGTGGGAGTAGAGAGCTGGATTATGGAAGAACTTCGAATACCACAGTCAGAATTTGGCCCTTGTAGTGGAGGAGCAGAGGCTGTCCAGGGCCTGTGAGCAGGACACGATGATCACTCTGTCCACTGGGAGGGACACATTGGGAAGAGGGTAGAGCAGAGAAGATTATTAATGAAGTCATTGCAATATTTGGATGACATAAAAATTTCTCTAAGGGAGAAGATTTAGAATTTGCTGATCTCTAAGGCAGTAAGTGAGAGGCGAGTGTCTACTGGAGCTCTGATTTGTCATTACTGAGACAGGGAACTCAGGATGCAGAGCAATTTTTTTAAGGCCAATAACCAGAGCTAACAAACACAGAATGGTGATTATACCTGGGGCACTTTCCACATATTGTCTCATTCAATTGTCATAAAGATGTACTACCTTATTGCCATTTTATAGCTGAGAAAACCGAGGCTCAGAGCAGGTAAGTAACTTGGGCAGATGGCCAACTCTCATTCTCCATTGAAATAAACCTCTTTTTAAATGGAAGAATATTTTGTAAAGTACTAATTTTTAATAATGCAGGTAATGCATGAATACGATTCTCCTTGTAAAATATAATTCCACATTACAGATAAGGCAATTCATTGGATCACAACTCTAATCCTATGCTCCTTCCCCACTCTTCAGAGAAACTGGACCTTGACAGTTTGGAGCACATCCTTTCAAACATTTTTCTATGCAGTTGCTTTCTGTATGGACCCATGGGAGAGAGAGAATATTTTTTTTGTGCACTTTTTTATGGTACGTATTTACTTATTCAAACAATATTTACTGAGTACTTAAATATAAATATGCCAAGCATTGTATAGGACAGGGCATGGCAAACTTTCTATAAAGAGCCAGATAGTAAATATTTTAGACTTTGCTGGCTACACGTGATCTCCAGGACATACGCTTTCTTGTTTTTTGCAACCCTTTACATACATAAAAACCATTTTGAAGTCAGGTGGCTGGGGCCAGATTTGGCCTATGGGCCTTATTTTGCCAATCCTTGTTCTAGGAGATGGGAGTGTACCTGTGAGCAAAATAGACAAAAATACCCTTCACTCAACACTACGCTCTTGAAATATCTTCCTCTTATCTCATGTAGTTCTGTCTCATTCTTTTTAATTGCTGCGCAGCCTTTCTTAGCAGGGATTGTAATTATTTCTTTGGTGCATGGCCTTTTTAGCATGGATTGTAATTATTTTACTATTCCAGCTTCCTTACTTACCATAATACCAGCTCCTTGAAGATGGGGACTATGACAAAGTCATCTTGACATTCCAAGGGCTTAGCAGAAGGTTTGGCACAGAGTGGCGGCCCAAAGAGTATTGGTTGAATTAATAAGCAAACGAATGAACATTTTCACACAATGAAGAATGATAAACTCCATAGTCAGCGGGCCACTAACTTTTTGGAGCAATTGCATGAAGAAGACCATATCCTGGCCTAGATGGGCCACAGGGTGACTTACTTCTAACGTTCTGCATTTCTTAGGTCAGTTTGTATGTGGCCTAAAGCATGGGAAGCAGTGTTCAAAGGTCCCTTAAGTAATTCCGAATGACGGGGGCTCTGCCAATGTTTCTGAAGTGGTGCTTTCATGCTGCACTGTTGGGTGTTATGCGTTTGTGTAGCAGGAGGTATAGGACATTTTTATGGGCATAAGATGCAGGATGCACATGGAAAGAGAATGCTCACCAGGACAGACTATATAATCACCAATTTCTGTACTTTCCACCTACTTCTTGTGAGAATTTGGGCAAAACGCCTTCGCTTCTTTTAGCCTTTGCTTTTGTACTTGCAAAATGGAGACAAAGCCCTCATCTCACAGGGTTTCCTGTGAAGCTTAAACCTGATAGTATTTTCAAAGCACTTTGCAAAGTACAGGAACACTTCTAAGCCCTGAAAAATTTCAGGGCACCTCCCCCGTATGGCTTAGAACGAACTGAGGTTGTTATTATTAGTGTGCATTACAATATGTTCAAACTATCGGGGCACCCAGAGCTCAGGCCAGAGAGTTTCCCTCCTTTATGCTCCATCCCAGTGCAGGGCCAGGCGACACCCGACTTCGCACAAGCTGCTCTACTGCGTCCTGTGTGCAGGGGCCAGGGCCCCACAGCCAAGGCAGCTTGCTGCTTGTAGGGAGGGGCCACAGAGGGGCGTGATAGATAGTGCAGCCAGGCCACAGCCAAAATTAGCAGGTCTGTCCTGGTGGAGGGACAGGGTTGGGGCAGGGCACTGTGGCTCTATGGTGCAGGATGATGTCTGGTCTCTTACAGAAACACTAAAATGAGTGCCCTGATTCTGGCACAGGGTACCCAAAGCAAAGTTGGAACAGGCTGGAATAACTTGTTCTCTCTGATGCAGATTGACGGCCCGTGTTCTGCACAATGGCCCGTGGACCTTGCAATGCCTGAACACACAGGCACTCATCTTAATCTTTTGATTTTTTTTTATTTTAGCATATTATGGGGGTACAGATGTTTACCTTACGTTTGTTGCCCTTGCCCCGCCCCCGCCAAGTCCGAGCTTCAAGCCTGTCCATCCCCCGGATGGTGCGCATGGCACTCTTTGTGTATGCATATACCCGTCCTCTCCTCCCCCTCCCCCCTGCCCGACATCCAATAGATGTTATTCTTATATGTGCACTTATGTGTTGATCAGTTGATACCAATTTGATGGTGAGTACATGTGGTGCTTGTTTTTCCATTCTTGGGTATACATATACCACATTTTATTAATCCACTCATGTATGGATGGACACTTGGGCTGTTTCCACATCTTTGCAATTGTGAATTGTGCTGCTATAAACATTCGGGTGCAGGTCCAGGTGTCTTTTTCATAGAGCAACTTTTGTTCTTTTGAGTAGATACCCAGTAATGGGATTGCTGGATCAAATGGAAGCTCTACTTCTATCTCTCTCTTTTTTTTTTTTTTAATTTCAGCATATTATGGGGATACAAATGTTTAGGTTACATATGTTGCCCTTGCCCCCGCCCCCAAGTCCGAGTTTCAAATATGTCCATCTTTCGGGTGGTGCACATTGCACTCTGTGAATGCATATACCCGTCCCCTCCTCCCTCCTCCCTTCTCTCTCTCTCCCCTCCCCCCTGCCCAACATCCAATAGATGTTATTCTTATATGTGCACTTATGTGTTGATCTGTTAATACCAAGTTGATGGTGAGTATATGTGGTGCTTGTCTTTCCATTCTTGGGGTACCTCACTTAGTAGAATGCGTTCCAGCTCTATCCAGGAGTATACAAGAGGTGCTATATCACCATTGTTTCTTAAAGCTGAATAGTACTCTATGGTATACATATACCACATTTTATTAATCCACTCATGTATTGATGGACAGTTGGGTTGTTTCCACGTCTTTGCAATTATGAATTGTGCTGCTATAAACATTTGGGTGCACGTGTCTTTTATAGAGTGTCTTTTGTTCTTTTGGGTAGATGCCCACTAATGGGATTGCTGGATTGAATGGTACTTCTACTTGTATCTCTTTAAGATATCTCCATATTGCTTTCCACAGAGGTTGCACTAGTTTGCAGTCCCACCAGCAGTGTATGAATGTTCCTATCTCTCCACATCCACGCCAACATTTATTGTTTTGGGATTTTTTGTTATATTTCATTTTAACCCTTGAAAACTTAATATCTGAATTGAGAAAGTGCACTAAGTGTAAAATACACACTAAATTTCAAAGATGTAGTACAAAAAAGAATGCAAAAATCTTTCATCAGTAGATT
>CAUYRB010006889.1:0-97859 GCA_963574695.1 Propithecus perrieri | reverse complement strand
CAAGTTGCTTAGCCTCTCTGGGCCTGAGTTTCCACTTCTGTATAAGTGTCACATTAACAATCCATTCCATGTAGTTTTTTGTGTGAGTGTTAAATGAGTTAACACATGCAAAGATCTTAGAACCATATCTTGCAAGTATGCCAGCAATACATAAACGTGTGATACTATCACCAGACTGTAATGTACACCAGGGCAGCAATTTATGGTTAAATAATATTTGTTGAATCAATAGATCATAAGTGGTTCAGAAGTCTTGGAGATGGCCTCACTAACTTGGATTAAGCTATGAGGAAATTTTCAGTTGAAAGATTATGTCAGCAAGAACTATATCAACACAATAATGAATTTCTTCTTGTTGAATATGCAGTGTTTACATTTTTTAAAATAACCTTTATTTTTAGAGCAGTTTTATGTTTATAGAAAAGTTCAGCAAAAAGTATAGAGTTCCCTTATCCTCCTCTCCCCAGCACATACTTTCTCCTATTAGTAATGTCTTGCATTAGTATGGTATAGTTGTTTTAATTGAACTAATATTAATATACGTTATTATCTAAAGCCTATTGTTTCACTCTTCGTGTTGTACAGTTCTTTGAATTTTGACAGGTGCATAATGTCATGTATCCACCATTGTAGTTTTATGTAGAATATTTTTACCACCTGAAAACTGCTCTTTGCTGCACCTAATCATCCCTTCTCATCTCCCCCTGAATGCCTGACAACCACTCATCTTTTAAATCTCTCTATAATTTGGCCTTTTCCAGAATGTCATATAGTTGGACTAAGGCAGTATGTAGGCTCTTCAGACTGGCTCCTTTCATTTAGTAATGTGCGTGTAAGTTTCCTCCATGTCTTTTCATGGCCTGAGAGCTCATTTCTTTTTATCACTGAATATCATTTCATTGTATGGATGTACCATGGTTTGCTTATGCTCCTAGCGAGGTCATCTTGGTGCTTCCAATTTTTGACAAATATAAATGAAGCTATTATAAACATTTGTGTGAAGGTATTTTTGTGGATCAACATTTTTAACTTCTTTGGATAAATACCTAGGAGCACGACTGCTGGATCCATATGGTAAACCTGTGTTTAGCTTTGTAAGACCCTGCCTAACTGTCTCCTAAGGTGGCTGTACCATTTTGCATTCCCACCAGCAATGCATGAGAGTTCCTACTGCTCCACATCCTTAGCAGAATTTGGTGTCGTCAATATTTTGGATTTTAGCTATTCTAATAGATGCATAAGTTTACATTTTTAAATATCTCTTTCCCAAAGTATTTCCTCTTGATTCATCGTTGGCCATGTGCTTGTAGGGTGGTAAATGGATGATGCCACATTAGAATGTCCAGGGTTGAGCCTTTGCTAGATTTTCAGCTGGAAGCTAAAGGCAAGAGAAACATGCCCGTCAAACTGCACACAGTGAGCCGTGTGGCATCACTAACACAGAGTCACATGAGGAACACCCTAGTTAATCTTGGGAATTGGGCAGCTCAGGCAAAGAACTGATCTTTGACCTAAGCTCTTTTAAACTGCATGGGGTTTCACAACATCAATCTTCATAGCGCAGCACAGGGAAAACTGTGAGGACGGGGAACCGAGAGACTTGGGTTGATGTATCCGATTTGCCACTACTTAATCTGGTGACCTCGAGCAAGTCGCTTAACCTCTGGACCCCAGAGAGAGTTGTACTTTATGATTCATAAGATCCTTTTAAGCTCCAAAATCCTGTGATTCTAAAATCAATCTTGCCATTACTCTATCAGCTCAGAGCAAGGGAAAGAGAGCCCACGCCGCACACACTTTGAGGCAGACGTTGGGTTTCATCAAGCGGAAAACCCTCTTGAGTAAGTCGTTGGTCTTTGAAGCAGCGGAGATTTGTGACAGGGTGGCCCGAGGTAAAGTTTTTTGGGGGAGACGCTGGAAACTTTAAAAAAAAGGGGATCATGCCTGTTGATGACCCAAGCACGGGGATCACAGAGCACTGGGCATCTTTGACTGGATTAGAGAATTTTTGATCAGCAACAGCTACAGCAGCAGGGATTTTGGTCGTGGAGTGAAACACACCCATTTGAGAGCCCTGGTTTACGGCAATGCTCTGTCACACTGAGAGGTTCTTAAAAATTTTTTTCATCTATAGGCGAGGTTAGAGGG
The DNA here is from genome assembly GCA_963574695.1 of Propithecus perrieri. Taxonomy (NCBI): domain Eukaryota; kingdom Metazoa; phylum Chordata; class Mammalia; order Primates; family Indriidae; genus Propithecus; species Propithecus perrieri. The sequence goes on along the minus strand of CAUYRB010006889.1, from coordinate 95,711 downwards.
ATTGTATGACAAGCAAATTAAAAACTGACTGAGGTGAGGTGGAACACAGGAAGAGCAGGAAAATGACAGAGAAAGCCATTGTCAGCGTGATTAGACATACCACGCCTGTGGCTAAGTGCGTGTTTTTAGGGGCCAATGAAATCACCTCTCTCCCTTTGAGACCAGATGGCTGGCGTGATAGTGCTGGGAACAAAAAGGGACGTTTAACTTTAAGAAAATGAAAGGCATATCTCAAATGTTTCTGTCGTGCTTATATCTTTATCTCCAGTTACATTTCCCACAGAGCTAATTGGTCGTTGGGAGAAATCACAGGGGAGCAGGAAGCCAAACAGTTACAAGCGAGGCCAGATGATTCTTACCAGCTCCCCTGGGTCAGCCAGTTGTCGTTAATGATAATCGCTGGTTTTAATAACTGTCATCTGTGGCAGTGGAGGGACAGAATACCTGCTCATCTGGTGGGCTATTTTGATCTTTCTGAAATGCACCCCCCACCCCCTCCCTGAGCCTCTCTAACTTGTTCGGCACATTATCATCGCTAAGTACCTGTGCTGGTGACTGAGCAGTTGAGGCCTCAGGAACAGGGACCGGCCACAGTGGACCGGCAGTCTTCCCACTGACATTCCCTACACAGAGGCGGTCCGGCGTGTTAGGATGTCATGCTGTTGTATGTGTTTGTATTTGTTGGGGGACTAAATTAAGAAATCCAGTGATGAATGGCTCTGACATAAGTTTATTTTTTGTACATTTAAAATACCGGGAGGGTGACTAGGGCAGCAAGGTGCCCCTCTTCACACCGACTTTCTGGCCTTGGTGTGTGGCAGCTCTACCATCTTCAACACATGGCTTCCAAGGTCACCATGGGGGCGTATCTACTCAAGCCAGAGAGACAAAACAGCGGAGAGCAGCAGTACGTGGGGTATTCGTGTGGGGCAGAGCAGAAAGTGGCTCACGTCACTTCTGTTGACGTTCTGTTGCCCACAGCTCTGTCACATGCTTGTACCTAGAGACAAAATCTAGTCTCTAGGGAAGAAGCTATTTTTCAGTGCAACTCTACACTAAAGAAGACAGAACACGCACTTTTGCTGGACATTAACTGACCACAACAGTGTTGTATGAATCAGGGTAATTATGGGTTGTGGTTGACGACGGATAGGATATTCTCTAAGACCCATGTTCCAGAAAGAAAGTAAGTGTAGAAAGATGTAACACAGCATAGCAAAACTTCCCGTACGTGGTATTAGAAATGACGCTTGTGTGAAATGTCCCCTTCCATGGCTAATGATAGGAAATGCAGGAAGCCCAGCCCTGGTCTCCCCTCACCTGTTTTTTCCCACGTAGGGCTGCATTTGACAGTAAAATTCTGGCCCATCTTCCTGAGGAGTGGAGGAGGCACAGGGGCGCCGTGTTCTGTCTCCTGTCCTCGTCATGGGCGTGTCCTCTGCACTGCTTGTTTGCTGGTTCCAAAGTAAACGGGAATGAATGGCTTCTTATGCCTGGGCCTAGCTCAAGTGTTTCCTATACTAAATGTTTTTCTTTTTAGCCAAATTTTGATTTAGAAATTTGTACCAACTTTAACCCTTCTTGTTCATAACAACACATTTTCCCGATGATATTTTACTTTTAGCAAGACATTGATGGTCATAATTGGCTGGTGGAAGCTTCTGTCTTTCTACCACACCCCAGATGACGTTGCTCAGTCCTCCAGAATAAAGCCATCTTCGCTTTCCCCTTCAGAACTCCCATAGCTTCAGCAACTTGGAGGAAAGCATTTTTATTAAAACAATAATCAACAGCAAGAGGTTAGGGACTGGCCATACTTCGATATCAATATATATTTTGGCTTCTGGAGTCAGAAAGACTTAATGATTTTTCCAACTGTTAGTAATTGTGTGAATTATGGAAAGTTTATTTAAAGTCTGTTCTTTAGTTTGCTAATCTATATTTTGGGATGACATCCTCATAGAGTTGAGTATATGCGATAATACATGCAAAATATTTGCAACAGTTTCTAGTGCATAGTATTATGCTTAAAATAATAAGTATTTTATTGTTAGTATTATTATAAAATATTTGCTATCAATTCCATAAGAAAACGTAAAAAAATTTACAGTCAATATACTTAAAAAAAATCTGAACTATGTCTAATAATATTGCTTAAGGGCGAGTTTGAACTTGTGGGGAATCACTGAAGTTTTTACAATGGCTGACTTGGAAGGACAAAAGAAAAAATTGCTGGTGGAAATAAAATTCTTAAAGTTACCAGCAGCTCTTGAGCTCTTAGTACTGGAGTGCTCAGTGGTAAAATATATTGCTTAAAATTTGGAAAAGAACCTAAAAATACAGAAGGATAAAATCAAAGAATCAGGAGTACAGTATGTGGGAACTGAGACATAGCAAGGTGAGAACAAAAGCAAAGCAGTGGAGGGAAGAAAGGGTCTGGGGTTACACAATGGTGTCAAGCCAAGAATACTTGTTGAGTACATTGTTTTGTATTTTGCGATACTCAAGGTAAATACAGAAGTATAAGCCTTTTTTTTCCCCCTTTAAGATACATAAAATCCAGGTGAGAAGAAAAGTGATACATCTCAGATCACAAACAAGATGCTTTGGCATCCATACAGGGGACTGTTCTTCCTTACCTACTGGACACTTTCAGTTTCTTTATTACTTAAACCCTCTGCTGTGAATGACACGGTTCACCACTCCTGTCTTCAAATTCTACACCCCGGCTTCTGGGTGCCCTATTTTTCTCGTTTTCTTCTTAGCTCTCAGAATGTTCATTTTTAAACTCACACTTTGATTCCTTATGCAACATTCTAATAGATATTGAAACCCGAATATCCCGTAGTGTCAGACGATGGATGCAATGGGGATTTGTGTCCCCTGTAAGCCAGATGCCACTCATCATCAGTCTCGATAAACGCCACCACCAGCCAGCCATGCGAGCCGTCACGCTTAGTTCTTCCATCTCCCTTAGGACTCTGCACTCCAGCAAGTCAGCAGTTAGATTGTCTTTATTTTACTTCCTGAATTTTGCTCAAATCATTCATCCTTATTATCTGTATCTCTCTGGATCCAATCAGAGAGTAGAACCACTGGGAGATACTAAGATCTATCTATCTATCTCACCTCTATATATACATATATATATATGTGTGTGTGTGTGTGTGTGTGCGTGTGTACATGCTAAGAGTGAAGTCCATTGCTTGCTACCTCCACGGCCACTGCCAGCTCCAAATCACCATCACCCCTTGCTTGGACCATTTTTTGCTTGGTCTCCTTGCTTCTGCCTTTGCCCCAGTACCATCTGTCCTCCACAGAGCATCCGCTGATCCTTTTGTAATATTACTCACCTCACTTCATTTCTCTGCTTAAATCCTCTGATGCTTCCTTCCTCTTTTATTCACATTAAAAACTAAAGTACGTACATCTAACTGATCTAAGGGGCTCTCCACAATGTTCTTAATCACTATGTTAGGCTGCCATATTATTATGCCAGCCGTGATAGAGTTTATGGAGAAAATTAAAACGTGGCAGTGCAAATGGGGAATATGTGCGATGGTTTAGGTTGTCATTTAGTAGAATGGCTTCATGCAGAACGGTTTTCCTGCAGAGATTCTGATGGAGGGCCTGAGAGCTCCATGAAGCCTCTTTCCTTTGCGTCTCTGTTGGTTTTAACATTTTAAAACATCTCATTATCACTTTGTTTTAAGAACAAAATTAACTGTGGGACAGATTTTCTTTTACTGTTTATTCAGATATCCATGGAGAAAGAAGTGATTTTTTTTTTTCGTGAAGGCAAGTATCCTCTTGTATGTTTTCTAAATGATTATTTAAAATTATTTATGAAACTAGTAAGTTTTATTTGAAGAGAATTCATGTTTGACTAGTATCTATCCATGCTTGGTCAGTAGAAAGAAATGCACACTATTAATTTGAAAATGCAATAGGAATAAATGTAGTTTTTAAAGTTATAGGGATGAATTATAGTCATCTTTTCCCTAACTGCTAATCTCAGGATTATTCACACTATTTATTGATTGATCAAGACAGGGTCTCACTCTGTCACCCTGGGCTAGAGTGCAGTGGCATCATCATAGCTCACTGCAACCTCAAACTCCTGGGCTCAAGCGATCCTCCACCCTCAGCCTCCCAAGTAGCTGGGACTACAGGTGCATGCTATCACACCTGGCTAATTTTTGTATTTTTTGTAGAGTCAGGCTATTGCTATGGTGTTTATGCTGGTCTCAAACTCCTGGCCTCAGGCAATCCTCCCACCTTCACCTCTCAAAATGCTAGGATTACAGGAGTGAGCCATTCCACCCACTTTATTTCTTTAAGTACATATACTGATTCCAAAATAATTGGTCACAATTAGTTTTTCTCTCTCCATATGCCTCTCCATATGGTCTTCAAAGGGAAATAACCATGTACATAAAATGTTTATTGACATTGTTTGCATATTATATTTCTGTAAATATTTGTTGCCTAAATAGAAAAAAATGATCTCCTGTGCTATTTCTCTCCAACTTCTCCTTTAAAATATTTACTAATATTTAGGCAAATATTCAGGAATGGATAATTAAAAACAGATGAATGAAACTGAGACAAATAAAAGAAACATCATTACAGTGCATTTGCTTTAAGAATTCATAATCATCTATAATTTTTAATGTTTTATTTTCAAAGATTTTAATATAAAAGAATTTACTCCTATAATCCTCATAAGTGACCTAAGAAGGGGAAGAAATTAATAAAGAATAAAAACTAATATATTAATAATAAAACAGGTGAAATTGATAAATGCATCTAAGAACTTATTTTTGAAATCTCATTTGAAACAAATTTTTGAGAGGGCTCATAAAACAGTTGTTGAAATTAGCAAATGAGAAAGGAAAACAAGAAAAACCTAAAGATGCATAAGAAAGATATACACTTCTAGGCAAAATTTAAAGCATATTTGAAATAAAATAGAAATACATAATTTAGCCAAGATAAACAAGGTAAACATGTAGCAGTATACATATGGAAATAAATCCATGATATAAAATTACCTCTACAAAAGACAATTAACTCAGTGTTTTATGGTTTAAATCTCCCAGTTTTCCAAATAAATCCATCTGATTATATAATGTTGTATAACCAACAAATCTCCATTTATTTAACTAAACACATACAGCAGAATGAAAACAAGTATTATACACTGAAATGTTCAATGGTTTTCATTGGAAATGTACTTGTGAAAATCCCAAGTCTCTGAATAAATGGCATGCCATAGTATAATAAAAAATTTTCACTTTTTTTCTTCCAGTAGGCTTTATTCCAAAAAGAAATAATTGGCTTAATATTAGGAAAAATGTCACTGTCATGAAATCAATACGTTAGGCTATGAAATGACCTCAATAAAATAAAGTAAAAAATATAAATAATTTTTTATGATAAGACAAAATCTAGATTTCCAGTTTTCACTTGGATATGTAGACCTAGATAGAATCATTTCCACCCATGCTACCAGAAAAATAAAAAAGACAAACTGCAAATTAATAACTTTTATTGAATTCATGAAAAAATCGAGGTCACAACAAATGATTTGCCCAAACTCTGGAGAGATAAGCACCTAAGCTTCCACCTTAAGATACTACAGAAAGAGGAAATTAAACACAAAGCAAGCAAAAACAAGAAATTCAAAAAGATTAGTGCAGATATCAATATAATTAAAACCAGAAGTAATAGAGAACATCAATGGAACCAAAAGCTGTTTCTTTGAAAAAATGAATACATTTGGTAAATGTCTTGCCAGCCTTCCCCAGGAAGAAGAAACAAAAAAGAGAAGACACAAGTTAAAAAATTCAGGAATAAAAGAGGAGCATAACTACTGATTCAACAGATGTTAAAATGGTAACAAAGGAACACTGCAAATGACTCTAGACCTAAGAAGTTGGAAAACTGAGATGAAATGAACTGAGTCTCTGAAAGACAAACTGCCCAAACTCAAAAAGGATTAGATAATGTCTAATGGTTCTATATATATTAAGTTGTATGTGTATGTACAAGCCTTTGAGAAAGGACGACTCTAGGCCCAGATACCTTAATTGTGAATTCTACCAAACATTTTAAGAAAGAAATAATACCAATTATACACATCTTCCAGAAAATAGAAGGGAAGCATCTTTCAACTAATTCCATGAGTCCAGGATTACCCTAATACCAAAACCAGATAAAGATGGTACAAGAAAAAAAAACTATATTCCAAAAGCCCTCACAATATAGGAAATCAAATACAAAAAGGCTTATATACCGTGTGGAATTAATCCAAGGAATGCCAGGCTGGTTCAACATTGAAAAATAAATCAATGCTATGGGTTTTATGAGAATTCTAAATAAATGATCATCACAATAGATGAAGAAAAAGAACTTGACTAAAGTCATCATCCATTAATGATTAAAAAGAAAAAACTCTAAGCAAACTAGATATAGGAAGAAACTTCCTTAACCTTTTAAGGGATATTATAATAAAATCTGCGGGTAACATCATACTAAATGGTGAGAGAATGAATGCTCTTCCTCTAAGATCAGGAACAAGGTAAAGATATCCGCTCACCACTATTATATGTAGTACTGGAAATATTTATCCTGTGGGATAAATTAACCTGGATCTTAACCTGCAGCCCCACCCTTGCTTGACTTCTGTCCCTTTCCTAGTCTGCGTTCCCCACCCAATTAGAGGCTTCTTCTGGAAACTCATCCTTCATCAAATCCCACTTGTTTCAGAGTCTGCTCCAGTATAACAGGACCTGAGACAATCCCCTTATACCACACTCTTTGCCATTATTTTGATACGTTTTCTGTGTATTTTTAAAACCTATGTATGTTTTAAATGGGTATTTTAATGAATTCTTATAGTATATGCATTTTTTGTTCTCTCTCTCTCATATTACCAAGTAGGACATATTTGAGATCTTTTGTTTTTGGTTATGTACATCCTCTCTTCCACCTGTGATGCTCCATTGTACATTGTTACCTGCCTTTAGTTCAACACTACGGCAGATAACACCATAGAGAATTACTCATACGTGTCTCCTTTTAGCCCTATGCAAAATTTTCACTGTTATATATATCCAGAAATGGAATTACTTGGTCATAATTTATTTGTACAATTAATTTGACCAGGTAATGCTAGACAGTTTTCCAGAGTGGTTACACTGGTCTACTTCCCAACTCAGTGCATGACAGTTCCTGTTGTCCATATCCACACACTCCTATATTTTGCAGTATGCAATTTTTTATTTTTATCAGGCTTATAGACAATTTCCAATGCTGTACTTAGGCAAATTGTCATTCAAATTGTAGGGAAAATAAAAACATGCATTAAATCTGAAATTTTACCTCCCATTTACATGCTTTGCCCAAAAACAAAAGCAGAAACAAAAAAAATATTATAGGAATGAAACCACACGTAAAAGGAGTAAAAGAAAGAGGCTATCATGGAATACAGGAAAGAGTGTGTGTCGCAAAGGAAATGGTGTACCTAAACTTAAAGTCTTTACACAAAACAAGTAATCACTGATACTGTGTGGCTATGAAGTCTATTACAGTGGTTAAGAGAGGATTTCTAAAACAGCCAAAGAATAATAAAAAAAGATTCTGGAATAAATACTCCAGATGATTTCAACAAAACTTTTGTGCTGAGGAAAAGCATGTTTCTTTTTGATGAGTTGATTATGGATACTGATTAATTCTTAACATTAGTAGAAAAATATAGGTTACAGTTATAAGTTTTAATATATAAAGAATGTTAGAAAAATAAATCTGATATTTAATTACTGAAATGAGAAAAATGAAGAAAAATTGTTTATGCTGAGGAAAAGAAAAGAAAAGAAAAGAAAATATTAACATAAACAGTAAGTGCAAAAATCGAAAACAGTAAGTCCAAAAAAGCTATCAAAAAATTGTTTACCCCCTCATTAAAATACCAAAAAGCTCAGATTTTTAAAAAATGAAAATGAAAACAAAGGCAAATATCTGACACGTGCTATAACTGCATGATAGAGCTAATAATGGTCTTTCACTTCAGAGCATGGATCAAGTGGAAAATGTTTTGAATGACACCAAAACATGGAAAATGTGCAGAGGGAAACAGATTCAACTAAATTAAATAAAAGGATACTATGGATCAATCTCACTTATAAATATGGAGGTAAACAACCTAAATAAACAGCAAAATAGCTAATTTTCCTGTCTTTTAAAAGAATCCACCATGACCAACTGAGATTTATCCCAAGAGTGCAAGAATAATTCAGCATTTAGATTGCTATTAATTCAATTCATTATACTAACAGATTAAAGTAGAAGAATCATATCATTTCAAAGCTCCAAGAAAAGAATTTGATAAAACTATATTACTGTCAAGAGCTGAGAACTAGCTGAGAGATAACTGAGCTGCCAGGTGTTGAGCTGGTCAATTAAAACAATTGCAGCTAGACAGGAGGAATAAGGTCTAATATTCTATAGCACTGTAGGATGGCTACAGTTAACCATCACATATAGGTACAAATAGCTGGAAGGAGGATATCGAATGTTCCCAACACAAAGACATGATAAATGTTTGAGATGATGGATATACTAATTGCCATGATCTGATCATTATACATTATATGTATTGCAACATCACCACATACCCCATAAATATGTAAATTATGTGTCAATTTAAAAGTTAAAAAAAAAAAAACTGACGAAGTTTTAAAAACACCAACAACGGAAAAAACAAAAAACCCAAAAAATGTGCCAAACTGGAAGTAACAATCAAGACCTTATTCACTGTGATAGTATAAGCAGGAAGCCAGAAAGGAGATGCTGTTCCATTCCCCACTGTAACAGCACCAGCGTGGGAGTCAGATGTGTCAGTGCAGACAGTGTATCTCCTCACTGCTCAGAGCTCCAAAGACCCCTGACATTTTATGTCCCTGGGGGCTGGTCAAAAGGGAGGAAGAAGGACTAGGAGAAGAAAGTTACTGAGTACCGAGTCAGTGGAGAAAGTGGCTCTTGGATAAGGTGGTCTCAGCAGAGGCACCTGAGAAAGGCCTTGGCCAAGGACCACTGCTGAGGTCTCAGTGGAAGTGCTGGGGTGGGGTGGGGCTTGGGGCTGAATCCTTGACTGCAGCTCTCTCCAGAGACAGCCATGTACTTGCTGTGCAAGAGTTTCCTGTGGGGAGGGCAGCTTCCCCTGTGAGAGCTGCCAGGCATAGCCTTACTGCCCGTGGTTGGGGCTGAAGGATCACACACAAGATTTTAGCTAAGGAACAGATTCCTCAATTACTTAGCATAAAGTTCAAAAAACAAAAAAGATATCTGAGAGCTACAACAAAATTATTTTGTAAGCTGGAAAAGAGAAAACTTCTTTACCTTGAAAAAATTTGTGTCAAAATATTATGGCATAGTATTTTTTGATTTTAGAATTATTATAATTAGAAATAGGGAATGAATAATTTCTGGAAAATCTGAGGTCCTGAGGTCCATTAGAAAATCTCCAATAAATAGTATTTTAGAAAAGTGTTAGAGTCAACTAGCAAATATACTACTAATAAAAATAAATATCATGAAAGAAAATAAACATTGTCTTTACATAGAACCAAAGGCTCTAATACCTAAGAATAAACTTAAACTAATAAGTAAACAACCAATTAAAAGCTTCAATAAGACCTTTATGAAGAACCTATATGACTTCACCAAGAAAGTTCCTGGATGGAAAGTATTAGTATTGTGAAGATGTCAAATATCACACAGTTAATCTAAAACTGGAGTGTGACCAACTATTATCCCAATCCCTTTTTTCAAAATAAGATTGGGCAAGTCCAATCTAAATTTTCTCTGTAAGTGTATATGGAGAAATACAGCCAAGGAAATGTTTAAGGGATAAAGAAAAACATCTTTTCATAGAAAATTATAATAAAATGACAGGAAATAAATGGTATCATGTATGTGTAAACAAAGTTTCATAAAAAATAGTTTAGAAACAAGTATATATAAAAATTTATGGTATGACTAATCATTAAGAAATTAGCACATGTAGACTATTAACTATCAATTTTTTAAAAAGTTGACTCTTACTGATATTCAAAATAAATTACAAACAATTAAAAATTAATTATATATTACTATAAGACATTGTACACAAATACTTTATAATCTTATGTAAGACACCAATAGACAATAAATACAAAAGATAAAATATTAGATTTGCAAATAAAAATGTATTAAAGATGTGAATTTGAGACCTGAAACTATAAACATACTAGAAAAAAAGTTGGAAACACTCTAGGACTTTGGTTTAGGCAAAGATTTCTTATGTAAGTCCTCAAAAACATAAGCAACTAAGCAAAAATAGACAATTAAAATTACATCAAGCTAAAAAGCTGCTCCACAGCAAAGGAAACAATCAACAAAGTAAATAGAAAAATCACAGAATGGGAGAAAATATTTGCAAAGTATCCATCTGATGAGGGCTTAATAACCAGAATATATAAGGAGCTCAAATAATAGAAAAAAATAATCCAATTAAAATGGGGAAAAGATCTGAACAAACATTTCTCAAAAGAAGACATACAAATGGACAATAAGTATATGAAAAAATGTTTAACATCACTAATCATCAGAGAAATGCAAATCAAAACCATAATGCCATATCATCTCCCCCCGGTTAAAATGGCTTGTATCAAAAAGGCAATAACAGATGCTGACTGGTATATGAAGAGAGGGAAACCCTTATACATTGGTGGTGGGAATGTAAATTATAGTAGTACAGCCACTGTGGAGAATAGTATGGAGGTTCCTCAAAAACTATTAATAAAAATAGATCTACCATATGATCCAACAACTGCACCACTGAGTATATATCCAAAAGAAAGGAAATTAATATTATCAAAGAGGTGTCTGCACTCCCATGTTTATTGTAGCACTATTTCAATAGCCAAAATACGGAATCAGTCTAAGTGTCCATCAATGGATGAATGGATAAAGAAAATGTACATATACACAATGAAATATTATTTAGCCATAAAAAAGAATGAAATCCTGTCATTTGCAGCAACATGGATGGAACTGGAGACTATTAAGTAAATAAGCAAAGCATGAAAAATCAGAAATCACATGTTTTCAGACACATGCAGGAGCTAAAAAGAGTGGATCTCATGAAAATGGAGACTAGATTGGTGGTTACCAGAGGCCAGGAAGGGGAGGAGGCAAGAAAGAGGAAAAAAGAGAATATAAATATATTTATTACCACCTATCTATATACTTAAAAATGGTGAATTATATTAATATATATGTGTATTTTACCTCAATAAAAAATTTTTAAAAAATTAAGAGATTTGAAAACAGAAATATTGACCATTTCAGAATTGTAAGGATATTATTTAACAATGATAAAAATCACCCCAAAGGGCTGGATGTGGTAGCTCATGCCTGTATTCCCAGTACTTTGGAAGGCCAAGGTGAGAGGATTGCTTGGGGCCAGGAGTCTGAGACCAGCCTGGGCAACATAGAGAGACCCTGTCTACACACAAAATAATTAAAACATAAATTAGCCAGGCATGATGGTGCACACTGTAGTCTCAGCTACTCGGGAGGCAGAGGCAGGAAGATTGCTTCAGTTGAGTCCAAGAGTTAGAGGCTGCAGTGAGCTATGATTGTGCCACTGCATTCTAGCCTGGGTGACAGAGTGAGACTCTGTTTCAAAAAAAAAAAAAAAAAAACCCCAAAAAAACCAAAACACTAAAAACTGGAATAAAAATATTTGTCATTTATATTCCTAGAAGGATTGTTAAATATATCTTGGTATTATCGATTAGATAAAAGAAAAACAAATATGAACCTCACAGAAGAAACAAAAAGTGGCCAATGATTATACGTAAATGTATTCAACTGTATTAGTAATTTGGCAGTACAATGAAAACATGATTCGCTATGTCATCCATCTGATTGGCCACAGCTTAATAGGATGGATGAAGGAGGAAACATGGGCATTCCCATACAGTAAGAATAGATTAGTTTAGGAAGGGCAACTTGGCAGTATCAAATTTAACAACACTCACATGTTTTGAGAAAACGGTGTTACCAATTTTGGAATCTATCCTATAGAAATACATGTGTGCACACATGTAATAAACATTGTCTTTCACTTCCTGGTTCCTCCTTTCAAAATGGAGGTGCTACCTCCCCCAAGCTGCTGGCAGTGTGGGTTGTTGAGGGCTCCAACTGAGTCTCTCTGGGCATTGTCCTTGCCTGGAAGAATAGCATCCTGGGGTAGCCCACAGCCAGTGCCTGCTCTGTGCAGGGCTACAATGCCTGACCCTTGTCCTCAGCAGAGAACAACCTCGCAGGGTCGTTGCAGCTCCAGAGTTTCTCATGAGCTCAGCTGAGCTCGTGCTGTGGCTGCATTCAGTGTCTTCTCTCCCTGCCCAGTTTTGCTGCTCTAACTTCCATCTGGGTGTTGCTTCTGAGGAAATGCCCAGTATTAGTTTCCTAAGGCTGCTTGTGACAAAGCAGCACAAGCCAGGTAGCCAAAAAGAACAGAAATTTATTCACTCGCAGTTTTGGAGTCTAAAAGTCCAGAATCAAAGTGTCTGCACAGCCGTGAAGTGATGTGTCTAAAGCCTCCAGAGAAGAGTCTGTTCCATGCCTTTCTCTTAGCCCCTGAGGTTGCCAGCAATCCTGGGTGTTCCTTGGTTTATAGACGCGTCATTCCAATCTCTGCCTGGACTGTCACATGGTGTTCTCCCCACGTATGTGCACATCATCTTCCTTCTGTGCATATCCATCCCTGAGTCTCTTTCCTTCTCCTAAGGATGCTGTCTTACTAGAGTCCATATTAATGACTTCATCTCAACTTGACTGCATCTGCAAAGACCCTATTTCCAAATAAGGTCACATTCCCAAGTACAGAGGAACTTTAACATATCTTTTCTGGGGACACCATTTAACCTATAACCCTCCCCAATAAACCTGCTATACACAAAACAAGCCTATGAATTGTTGGCTTTCCTCTGTGCTACAGAGATAACTTAAGGATTAGAATATTCCTTCTTTCCTGATAATTTCCTGTGTATTCCTAAAGGGAAAGTAGTATGTTAGAATAAAGTATACATTTAAACATAGAACAACATCCACTTTCTTTCTGAGTCAATTTAAAAATTCCTTGTTATTTCGACTATGAAGAGTGGTTGCCTGGAGAGAGATTACATTGACACACAGATAACATTATTGTCAGTAACTCAAAATGCACAATTTTTAGAAGTTTTTCTTGCTTGTTCTGAGCTTCCAATCTCCCAGAATATTTAGGAAATTTATTTGTGGGTACAATTTTTGCTTCATTTCTGGTACAGTTGTGCATTTGGAGAGTTCCAGAAAGAGTTACACGAATGAGCTAAGATATTACTAACCGCCAGCTGTAATTTTGAGCCAGACTGAGTAATATAAATACATTATTAGCTTTTGTGATTTTCTTGCCAGATTGCTTAATGCCCTCACAAAACATAGAATTATGGCATGACATGATGACTTACGATAGCTTTTTTGAGGTATTTGGACAGCTACTGTTGCCGTGTAAACAGCTTGATGACTGCCTGAGGTGCTTATATGTTCTGGATAGATGTCAGTTTTCAGACATTTTCCTAAAATCGAAGTAAAGAACAGTAGAGGAGAAGTGCTGTAAAAATGAGAAGGGCTGGAAAAGGAAATCTGCAAGATTATTTCCTTAAGAAGTCACGTAGATTGGCCGTGTTCATTTCTCCCTGCCCCACCATGTAGATCTGTGACTCTGTGAGAGAGGCTTAAGCATTATGATATCAAAGATGCAGAAAACTGGCCCAAAAATCCCATCTATAAATCCCACAAAGCCTTCAAAAAATGGCATAAAATCTAAAGAAAGGTGAGCATTTACCTTGTGAAGTTATTAACACCCTCTTTTGCAAGGAGAGCTTGTTTGAATTTTTTTTCTCTTCATGAAACAAATTTTTTTTGCTGAGACTGTTAAAACTGTTTACAGTAAATTGTACTCCCTCCGTGCTCGACACCTGATTTCATATATCGCCCTGCACGAGATGTCATCTCCCAGGACACCCTGGAAGAGTTGCTGGGCTCAGCGAAAACAAAACCCAGGAGCTTAGACACAAAACATCTGGTAGAGCGTTTACTTGTCCTGTGGTTTTCTTAAATGAATGCACAATATCAGCTGTTCCAGTGGAATGAGTTTCCTAACCGTAAGTACCTAGGACAATTTGATAACCAACTTAGCATTGCCTTAGTATCAAATACTTAGAAAGTCCTTTTAACTAACATCATGCCATGGGTAAAGGCAATGAATAAAGGGAATGACCAAAATGGTCTTTTAAATAATTTGCTTTTATGTGTCTCTTTTTAGAAATGACAACTCGGAAGTGAATTATGCTATTTATACCCATTTTTAAAAAAAATACTACTTGGGAGGAAAAAAAAGATTGAAAGTGTCTGCATCTACAACTTTAAAAATCAGCTTATGTTAATCAATGTGGTTATTTATGTAGGTAAATAGGTAATCTAAATGTCATTATCCTCTTTCTTTGCAAGTAATTTTTATTGTCATTGACTTTATTGTCCTAGTTTCTGCCATGAATCAATAGATGTTTTAAAACATAGTCTCAAAACAGACATTATCCTTCAACAGTTTGCTCTGCTCTGGTCTAACTTGAAATCAAGTTTAAAATTTCTACATTCACTTTGTGCATCTACATATACCACTAAATCAAATATGTACAAGACCAGAAACAAATTTTCTCTTAGCTATTCTTTTAAGTCCCAGCCTCCATCGATTTAAATAATTTTTGACAGATTTTTAACTACCTTGGATTGTTGCCGTCCCAATACACGCACTCAGCAGCACCCTTCCCCACTAGTCTCGGCTGCCAAGCCCAGCAGATGTCCTTCTAAATCATGCTTCAACCTAAATCAGACCCTTGATATTGTCCCATCATCTGTCTTTGTCTCTCTATCCAACTCCTCCTTTCTTCTCAATAACCTTCTCTTGTTTATACAACAAGACTTAAAAAAAAAAACCCCAATCCAGTCTAGACGTTGCTCTTATGGGGCTAATAGTCTGGTAGAAGAGACACATTACACAATAAATTGTTTCACTGCAATTGTAATAAGTTATGTTAAGCAAAAAAAGCGAGAGACAAGTCTAGCTGAAAGTGGCATTCGAGTGAACGCTGAAATGTTGAAAAGAGTTAATTAGGCAAAGTTGTGGAGGTCAGTTCGGGAATGAAGAACCACTTAGGCAAAGCCCATGAGGCAGAAATTCGGTAACAGTAAGAGACAGTGCTGAAGTGGGAGTGCGGGTCGGGCAGGCTGTTATTTAGGATGGGTGAAGGACGGTGAGGTACTTGATGCTGAGAGAAATAGAACGCTCTTAAGGGTTTTAAGCAAAGAACATGTTGAAATTTGATGTTAAAATTTTCCGATTGCTCGTGGAGAGACTGGAGCAGGGGCGTGAATGCAGGAGCCTGGGATGTTAGGGGCGGAGGGTGGCTTGGATCAAGGTGGTGGCCTCGATGAAGCAAGAAGTGGAAAGAGTTGACCAGCACTTTGAGAAGGAGACTTGGTGTGAAGGTGAATGTAGGCCCAGGAGCACCGGGCAGGTGTGAGCAAGGGCAGCCCGCGGTCTCCGGGATACTGTTCACCCACAGAGGAAACGGGAAGCCTGTTGTTTGCCTGTGTCTATAGCAAAGATGGAGGGAACAGTGCAGCCTAATGAGCTTATGGAAGTAGCAAAGCCTGTTCAGGTTAGTTATGTGAGGACGTGATAGCACCACACAGGTGACTCTGGAATAGTAATCGTGAGACCTGGGAGGCCACTCAGATCTGCGTCACTGTTCCATCAGGGATCATAACAAGTCGACACTGTTCTCATTAGAGTGTATGTTCTTACCAACTGATAAATCCCAGGGCATTTCCCACAGCCTTCCTCTCTCCCTCCCTCCTGCAGCTTCCCTCACTCCCACTCGCCACCCCTGCCTGGGACGCTGGGAGAGAGTTCCCGTGGGGGTGGAGAAAAGCTGCTCTCACGGGAACCTCCCATACGTTGTGATTCTAGTTTTCTGCTCCGTTACTGTAGACTTTCCTACCAAATGTAACCTGTTCCATGCAGATGGGACAAACTGATTTTATCCTGGGACAGTTGCCTGTGAGCCATCAAGAAAGGACGTCAACTAGATAGTTGGATGTACCAATTTGGACTTTGAAGATTTATCTAGTTTGGAGATGTGTTTATATAAACACAGAGATATAAGACATGGAAATGATTTTGTTTATTAAAGAAATACGTAGTAATTAGTATGTCCCAGGCACTGTTCTGCATGCTTTTACAAATAGAAATTAATCTTCAAAACAACCTCAAATGTTAGCATTGTTATCATATCCATTTTACAGGTGAGAAAACTGAGGCATAAAGAAACTAAATGACTTTCTTAAGTGTGCATAGCTAGTAAGGTGTGGAGCTGGGGTTATACAGTTATAAAGGCAGGCTGTGGTTAAAGTTCATGCTGTTAATTACTGTGCTGTGCTAAGGAAAGAGACAAGACAAAAACAAAAAGGAAGTCTAGGCCATCTTGGAAGCAGAGAGCGGTTTTCACCAGCAATGGGACGTGTTGGCACCTTGATCTTGGACTTCCCAGACTCTAGAACTATGAGAAAATACATTTCTGTTCTTTACAAGTTACCCTGTCTGTGGTATTCCGTTATAGCAGCACAACCAGACTAAGATAGCTCTATAGTGAAAAAAAAGAGGAAGACTTTAAGTACGCACTAATTGTAGACTACTGGCCTGGGAACGCAGTTGGTGGGCTAACTAGAAGTGGAATATCTCGTATGATTGGTTAGGGGAGAATATTTGGCTTTCTTGGGTTGGTTATAAAGTTGGAGTCAAAGGCAAAAACTGGGGAAGCTGGCAGTTATTGACAACTCCTGCTGTTTTGGACCAACTGCTGAAGAGGTTGTGGTTTGGCTTTCTCAGCTGGTTGTGTCAGGTTGTATTTTTATATATGGTCTTGCTGTTGTTTTTATATTCGGCCTCTTGTATGTGATATTTTTCATTTTCTTACATTCTTGAAAAACACTTTTCTTAACTCTGTGATACTAGAACCCTCCTGGAGTTAGTCGTGATCCCTTTTTATGTTCTTATCCATGGGGAAACTCTTTCTCTGCCTCTTAATTTAGTTCTGCTCTTGGCCAAATGGCTCATCATGGTTTGGAACCTCCTTTTCTTTGCCTTTGTTTCACATTCTTTGTATTGAATTTTATGTTCCAGCCCAACTGAACTACAGAAAGTTTCAGCTGACTTGGAACATCTTTCTCATCTTCCATCGGAGTAGTTATCTCCTCTTTATTTTAAAACTTCAGCTTAGATATCACCTCCAGAAAGCTTTCTGGGAACTCTCAGAGTCTACGAGCTTTCCTAGTCCCCGCTTAGGACACTGCTTTTACAATATTTATCTCGTTGTATTTGTCATTGTCTATTAACTTATATTTTCTTCCCCAAACTCTAAACACCTCCGGGGAATAGTCACCAATATAGTGCCCTATACAGCAGACAGCCAATGATGTTTATTGCATATGGGAAAGTAGAGCAAAGCTCCAGAGGTTTGTGAGAATCCTCTGTGGGCCCCAGAAGGGTGGCGGTAGGTGCAGATCACAGAAAGCTTTCGTTTGTAAGCTTATCAAAGCTTGTCATTGATGAGATGGAAAACTTGATGTGTAAGTGTTTGGAATGGAAAGCAAATGATTTTATGCTGTTTCTGAAACACGGAAAGACATAAAAGGGCAGATGTGTGATGTGCCCTGAGGCCACATGGAGAGCCAAGGAGAGCTGACAGGGCTACCCTGGCACCTGCCCTTCTCTGTCTTTGGCTTCCTGGGGTTTTCTGCCATGGGGACCTGCCAAAATTAAGGGCCCACAATAAGTACTCTGCCAGATTCATTTCACAATACATGTTAAAGGCAAAAATTATATATCTTTGTGAAGGGCAAGCATTGTCTTCCATCTCAAAAGTTGATTAGAAATGTAACAATGTGTCATCTAAAAAAAACCTAAAAATTTTTGTCGCAGCCCAGGGAATATTCTATGATTTGTTATTTTCAGTGCCCATCTAGGCAATTTGAATTGCTTTAGTGGTATGAGTTGCTCTTATCAAAAAAATTATTCTTCAGTTTATTTTGTTTATAGATCCCTTCCCCCACCAAAAATGCTAAGAGATCATGTAGCAAGAGCACAATGAACAAATTGTCTTTCATCATCTGGGAACTTAGTTTTAGGAAGGTCTTTACTTCAACGAGAAGTGAAATATGGATCCCTCTTGGGATGGGTTCATCTGAGCAGCCTGGTGGGGCGGCACAGGCCCCTCCTGTCGGAATCAGCCTCGTCAGGTGATGAAGGGAATTAGTTAGAAATGGTGATACTTTGCGACCTGCCGGCTCTGCTTCCCTTTCTGCTCTGCTCTCGTTGAGTGTGGACTTTCCGGCTTCCCTTCTAAGGCCTGGGTTGTTCCAGGATTATGGGATGGCAGTGACAGAGGTGGGAAGCTTGGTGTCGTTCCTGTCTAGAACAAAAGTTGCTTCCTGGTCAGTCCTTCTGCGTTGCTTTGCTATTTCCGGTCCTGTGAATTTCCTGATTTAGTTTTCCTTGCTTCCCAGTATTGGAGTCTTGTCTCTTCCTCACGTGCGATGGGCCTGGTTTCAGCTTGACCGCCAGGGCCCACGTGCTTCTGAGCCCGTAACCGAAAGTGTGGACGGATTCACACTTTTACTCCAAACTGAATTCTGAGCGCTGACTTTCCCTGGTTACTCACTCAATGACTTGTTCTGATTCCCGGTGCTGTTTCCCATCGGCCCCGTGCTCACCGTCTCTGCCTTGACCGCCCTGCGCTGGGGCGGCTCACTCCCCCGCCTTACACGCCCTGCCTTGCTGGGCTCCCTGCCGGGGCTCTGACACGTGCAAATGCCTCGTGTCCTGATGCACCGTCAAAAGAGATTTTCAAAAGCAGAGGATGAGCACTGAGTTAACAACACTTTTTAAAAAAATCAATTAGTTTCAATCTTTATTTCATTTATCTCTTTTCTAATTTTTCTATTATAAGGTGTTTATACATATATTTTATTAACATTTTTCATTTTAAACATTGTGAAATATTTGTTTCAGAAATGCCTTGAAGAAGTTATGATGATTGAATTACTGTACTTTACACAGGAGTGGCTGCCTGTCAGAAGTTGAAACACGAAAGAGATTTTTTTTTTTTTTTGACTCAGGGTCTCGCTGTGTTGCCCAGGCTGGTCTCAAATTCCTGGGCTCAAGCAATCCTCCCACCTCAGCTTCCCAAATAGCTGGGAATAGAGGGGCATGCTACCGCACCTGGCAAGGAGGAGGTTATTTTCCAATAACATTCCTAAATTATCTGTGCTACTTACTAGCAGAAGAATTTATTTCTGAGACCTTTTGAAAACATTCCTCTCTTTTAAAATATATTGTGAAATTAAACACAAGGAATCTTGAATTAAAAAATTATGTACACATAAGACATACCTATTTCATTTTCTGTTTTATGTATTGTGATTATTAGCTTGAGAAAACTAGGATATAGAATAGAATATTTTAATGATATCAAGAAAGAAAATTGAAATTGTTGAATAAAAGATGACTAATTTTGTATATGAAGATGTTGTAAGCAAGGGAAAATAGTAAATAGATACTGTTTTGTACCTAAGAAACATAATTACATTTTTCCCCTAAGGGATAGATTTGCCTCTTGTCATTTTCTAATCACCAGCTATTTCCTCTTTCTATATTGAATAATCCACATTTGTGCATTTTAGCACAAGCACGACTACTTTAATGTGAGAATTGAGTTAAATTAATTACAAATGAATAGATATTTGGAACCGTATTTGCTTAATAACTTGTGTGCAGAAAACAAAAGGTATATGTAAATTACGAGCAGTGAACATCATTTAATAATGAGGAAGTGTGAAGACTGTGCTTTAGGAAAACTATTTAGTCCTGTATGTAATATACAGATGATAACCACTTTCACACTAATATGTGCTCAAATTAAAGTCAATATAGAAAATACAGACTGATCATCATATACTTAAGCTATAATTTTTATAAAAATTTGGTACAACTTTCTATTGAAATAAAATGTTAGTTTGTACTTGAAAGTTCAGATATGAAAATCTCTACTTTCCCACTTGGGAATGAATCATTTTGCACTGTAGCCAAAAGCCAGAACTCCAGAGCAACACCTATTAATTAAATCCTTGAACCAGCTGAGTCCATGGTCCAACACCACTGGCAACCAATATGGCACATACTGAGATGCTAAACAGTCCATTGTCAGCAAAAAGCTCTGAGAGAAAAGACAGGCACCATGGAGGGGAACAGCGCTGACCTTCTGGTGTGTGTGTGTGTGTTGTATTTTGAACTGACCACTGTATTCATTTATTTTTAGTAGGCTTTACTTTTTAGAACAGCTTTAGATTTACAGAAAAATTGAGAAGATAGTACAGAGAGTTCTCATATTCTCCCCACACAGTTTCCCCTATTATTAATATTAGAATGGTACATTTTTATAACTAATGAACCAATATTGATACATTGTTATTACCTAAAGTCTGTATTTTATCCAGATTTTCTCAATTTTTCCTATTGTTCTTTTCCTGGATCCCAGGAATATCCCAGGATATTCCATTATATTTAGTTTTCATGTCTCCTTAGACTCTTCCCAGCAGTGATCGTTTCTTAGACTTTCCTGGTTTTTGATGACCTTTGACAGTTTTGAGGTCAAGCATTATATAGGATGCCTCTCTACTAAAATTTGCCTTGTTTTTTCCCCCAATGATTAGACTCTGGTTATGAGTTTGGGGGAGGTTATGAGCTCAGGGAGGGAGATCGCCACATCATTTCAGGGGTACATGCTATCGACATGGTTTAGCGCTGCTGGGATGCTGCTTGCTCACCTGGCTGGGGTGGTGTCTGTCAGGCGTTTTCACTTTCTCCTTCTCCTTTCTCCTTCATACTGTGCAGTCTACACATAGGGAGTGGGATTTATGCTCTCCCTCCGTGATGGTGCAGTATCTACATAAATTATTTGAATTCTCCTACAAGAGAAATTTGTTCTTTCTCCACATTTATTTTTGCATTTATTTATATCAGTATGGATTTATGGACATTTATTTTATACTTTGTGTTATAATACAATACTACTTTATTCATTTTCTTACTCAGATTGTTCCAGCTTTGGCCATTGGGTCCATTGGGAGCTCTTTCAGTTGGCTTCTGTCTTCCTTTGACATAATGCCCATTAATGTAGAATTCTGGGGTTTTTTTTTTTGTTTTTGTTTTTTTTTTTAGCACTTTCTTACTTTCTGGTGCTATAAGATGTCCCATGCTTATCTTGAATATTTCTGGCCCTCGTCCCAGAATCATCAATTTCTCCTTGATCCCTGGATTTTTTTCATGGTGAATAGTTTTAGAAACCAAGTTCTAAATACTAGCTGTGCTCGTTGCTACTAAATTATTGTTTTTAAAGGGACTTTTAGTAGAGCACAGAAAAATGTGTATACTAAGCCATGTATGGACACATAGTATCATCCTGGCTGTACTAATTTACATTCAGCCAACAGTGTATGGGACTTCCCTCTTCTCAGTATCTTCCCCAGCATTTGCTATTTTTTCTCTTTTTGACAATAGCTATTCCAACTGGGGTGATATCTCATTGTGTTTTTAATCTGCATTTCCCTAATGATTAGTGATGTTGAGCATTTTTCCGTATCCTTGGTGGCCATTTGTATGTCATCTTTGAGAAATGTCTGTTAAGATCCTTTGCCAATTGTTTATCTAATTATTTGTTTTTTGCTGTTGTTGAGTTCCTTGTGTATTCTGGATACTAATCCCTTGTTAGATGGATAGCTTATAAATATTTCAGAATTACAGCTTTTGTCACTGTCGATTGTTTACTTTGCTGTGCAGAACTTTCTGGTTTGATAAAATCCCATTTGTCTATTTTACCTTGTTGCTCTGCTTTCATCGTCTTACTTACAAAGTTTTTGCGTAGACAAATGTCCTAAGGCATTTCCTCTATGTTTTCTTCTAGTAGATTTACAGTTTTGGGTCTTACATTTAAGTATTAGTTTATTTTCAGTTGATTTTTATATACGGTGAGAGATAGGGGTCCAGTTTTATTCTTCTGCATATGGCTATCCAATTTACCCAAAACCATTTACTGAAGAGGCCATCTTTTCTATGATAAATGTTCTTGGTACATTTATGGAAAATCAATTGACTGTAAACATGGGTTTATTTCTGGGTCCTGTTTTATTGGTCTGTGGGTCTGTTTTTATACCAGTACTATGCTGTTTTGATTACTGTAGATTGGTAATGTATTCTGAAGTCAGATAGTGCAATACCTCTGTGTTCTTTTTGCTCAAGATTGCTATTCTATACGTCTATGCAAACCTACCCTCAAAGTCTGAGGGAGCTGAGAGGCCAAAGAAAGAGGCTGACATATCCAGTTTCTCAGAAAGAAACATTTAACAGGGACTTAGAAACAGAAGCCATGTCTCCAGTGGCCACGAGACAAGACAATATGGTGGATCCCTGAGCCATCACCCAGGAGACCCAGAGCTTATATACCATAGGAAAGGATTGGGTAGAACAATTGAAGGTGACCCCCACAGGGGAGAGGCAAGAATGCTATGTGAATCTGCCTCAGGGCAGGATTTATGGACAAAACTATTCTGATCTAAGGGCAGGATAAAGTAGAGATCTTAGAACATTCCCAGAACAGGGGTTAATCAGAAGTCAACGTGGTGGATTAGCATCCAAGATGGAGTTGCTTTAGCCTGTATAATTGCTTTCGTTATCTGGGGTCTTTGTGGTTTCATACACGTTGTAGGATTTTTTTTTTCTGTTTTTGTAAAGAATGTCATTGGTATTTTAATTAAGGATTGCATTGAATCTATAAAAAGCTTTGAGTAGAATGGATGGCCATTTTAACAATATTAATTCTTCCAGCCCATGACATGGATGGCTTTCCATCTTTGTGTGTGCTCTTCAATTTCTTTCATTAGTGTTTTGTAATTTTCATTGCAGAGATCTTTCACCTTTTGGTTAAACTTATTCCTAGATTTTTTTGAAGCTATCGTAAATGGCATTTCTTTCTTGATTTCTTTTTCTGTGAGTTCATTATTGGTATATAGAAACACTACTGATTTTCGTATGTTGATTTTATATCTTGCAACTTTACTATATTTGTTGATCAATTCTAAGAGTTTTTTGGTGGAGTCTAGATTTTTCTACATATAAGATCATGTCATATGCAGAGACAATTTGACTTCCTTCTTTCTAATTTGGGTGCCCTTTGTTTCTTTTTCCTGATTAATTGCTCTGGCTAAGTGGGGAACCTGTGGCCTTCTAGGTCCTTAAATGCAGCCTTTTGACTGAATCTAAATTTTTTATTAAAAGGGGTGCAGCAGAAAAAGACAAAGCTTTTCTTGCCTCCTTTGGTGCTTAAAAAAAAAAAAAAATCTTGAAATCAGAAGGCTGCACATTCCCCACCCCATCCTTGTCTTGTTCCAGTTCTAAAATAAAAAACTTTTAGCTTTTCTCTGTTCAGTATGATGTTAGCTGTGGGTTTGTCAAACATGACACCCTTATTGTGTTGAGATATGTTCCTTCTGTATCTAATTTGTTGAGAGTTTTTTTAATATCTTGAAAATATGTTGAATTTTATTAAATGCTTCTTCAGTGTCTATTGAGATTATCATATGGTTTTCATCCTTCATTGTCTTGATGTGATGTGTTAAATATCACATTCATTGATTTGTGTACATTGAGCCTTCCTTGTATCCCTGGGATACATCTTACTTAATTATGGTGTGCAATCTTTTTCTTGTGCTGTTGGATTTGGCTTATTAATATTTAGTTGAGAATTTTTACATCTATGTTCATCAGTTTTTTTTTTTTTTTGACAGGGTCTCACTTCGTCACCAAGGCTGGAGTGCAGGAGCTTGATTGTAGCTCACTGCAGCCTCAAA
This sequence comes from Propithecus perrieri, assembly GCA_963574695.1. Lineage (NCBI taxonomy): Eukaryota > Metazoa > Chordata > Mammalia > Primates > Indriidae > Propithecus > Propithecus perrieri. The sequence continues at coordinate 71,597 of CAUYRB010006889.1, read as the reverse complement.
CTCAAACTCCTGGGCTCAAGAGATCCTCCTGCCTTAGCCTCCTGAATAGTTGGGATGACAGGTATGTGCCACCATACCTGGCTAATTTAAAAAAAAATATTTGTAGAGACAGAGTCTTGTTATATTGCTCAGGCTGGCCTTGAACATCTGATCTCAAGCAATTCTCCCACCTCAGACTCCCAAAGTACTGGGATTATAGGCATGAACCACCATGCCTGGCCCATCAGAGATACTGACCTGTAGTTTTCTTGTTTTGTTTTGTCCTGGTCTGGTTGTGGTATCAGGGTAATGCGGCCTCATAGAATGAATTTGGAAGAATTCTTTCCTCTTCAATTTTTTGGAATAGTTTGAAAAGAACTGATGTTAGTTCTTCTTTATAAATTTGGTACAATTTAGCAGTAAAGTCATCTGGTCCTGGGCTTTTTTTATTGTCATTGGGAGATATTTTATTACTGATTCATTCTTGTTACTTGTTACTAGTCTGTTCAGGTTTTCTATTTCTTCTTGGTTCAATCTTGGTAGGCTGTATTTGTCTAGGAATTTATCCATTTCTTCTAGATTTTTTCAATTTATTGGCATATAGTTGCTCATAATTGTCTCTAACAATCTTTTGGATTTCTAGCATATTAGTTATAATATCTCCTTTTTTGTTTCCAATTTTATTTATTTGGGTCTTCTCTCTTTTTTTCTTCATCTAGCTAATGGTTTATTGATTTTGTTTATTTTTTCAAAAAACAATTTGTTAATCTTTTGTACTTTTTGTAGTCTCTATTTTGTTTAGTTCCGCTGTGATCTTTATTATTTCTTTCCTTCTCATAATTTTGGGTTTGGTTTGTTCTTGCTTTTCTAGTTCCTTGAGATGCATCATTAGGTTGTTTATTTGAAATCTTTCTAGTTTATTAGTATAGGCATTTATTGCTATAAACTAGCCTCTTAGTACTGCTTTTTCAGTTTTGTTGTTTTTGTTTTGTTTTTAAGACAGGTCACATTCTGTTGCCCAGGCTAGAGTGCAGGGGCATCATCACGGCTTACTGCAACCTCAGACTCCTGGGCTCAAGTGAATCCTGCCTCAGCCTCCAGAGTAGCTGGGACTACAGGTATGTACCACCACATCCAGCTAGTTTTTTATTTTTTGTAGAAACAGGGGTCTCACTATTGCCCAGGCTGTTTTCAAAGTCCTGGCCTCAAGTAACCCTCCCGAAGTGCTAGGATTAGAGATATCAATCACTGCACCTGGCCAGGACTGCTTTTTCTGTATGTCATAGGTTTTGATATGTTGTGCTTCTATTTTCATTTGTTTTTTTGATTTTTTTTCTTCATTTCTTTATTGATCCCATGGTCATTTAGGAGCATGCTGTTAAATTTTCATGTATTGTACAGTTGCCAAAGTTCTGCTTGCTATTGATTTCTAGTTTTACTCCATTGCAGTCTGAGAAGATGCATGATATGATTTCAATTTTTAAAAATTTGTTAAGATGTATTTTGTGTCCTTGCATGTGCTGTATCTTGCAGAATGTTCCATGTGCTGATGAGAAGAATGTGCATTATGTCACTGTTGCATGACGTTGCTTTTATCTTAATTATTTTTTCCTTCTGCTTGTTTTGAATTTATTTTGTTCTTCTTTTGACCATGACGTGGTTCTTTATGTGGTAGCTTAGATTATTGATTTGAGACTAATGTCTCAAATGATGTGAATGTTTTCTTGCTGTCTTTCTTGTATTGATTTCTACTTTTATTCTATTTTGGTAAAGAAAATGCTCTGTGTGATTTTAGTTCTTTTAAATTTGTTGACGTTTGTTTTATGGCTTAAAATATGGCGTATCTTGTTATATATTTTGTGCATATATGAAAAGAATACATATTCTGCTGTTGGGTAAATTGTTCTATAGATGCTGATCAGATCTTATTGGTTAACGATATTGTCGAGTTCTTGATCCTTGTAGGTTTTCTCTTCAGTTGTTGTGTCAATTTGTAAAAGATGGGTCTTTAAGTCTCCACTCTAATTGTGAGATTTGCCTACTATTTCTCATTTCAGTTCTGTCAGTTTTTGCGTCACATATTTTGTAGGTCTATTGTTTGGTGCATACACATTTAGGATTGCTGTTTTCTTGATGTGTGACCTTTTTATCGTTATATCATGTCTCTCTTGGTGTCTGGTAATTATTTTTCTAAAATCTACTTTTTAAAATGAGATTCCTGTAGACAGCTTACAGTTGGGTAATGTTTTTTAATCCACTATACTGATTTCCATTTGTAATTTGGGTATTTGGTCTACCTACATGCAGTTTAATTATTAACATGTTATGGTTTAACTCTATCATTTTATTTTTTTTGTTTTGATTGTTTCCTGTGCTTTTCATATTCTGTTTGTTTCCTGCCTACCTGTGATTTACTTGTACAATTTTTAGTATTCCATTTTCATTTATCTATGGTGTTTTAGCATGTATTTCTTTAAATAGCTTTTTTAGTCATTGCTCTAGAAACTGTGTACACAGAACTTATCATGCTCTCTGCTGTCATTTTAGTATTTTGAGTGAGGTATAGAAAAATAGCTTCCCATTAAATCCCAATGTGGGCTAAATTGTGTCCCCTGACGTTTCATATGTTGAGGTCCTACCCTCCAGTAACCAAATGTGACTGTATTTGGAGATAAGGTCTTTTAAAAGGTAATTAAAATAAAACCATTTAGCGTGGACCTTTATCCACTATGACTGGTGTCCTTAGAAGAAATTAGGACACAAATGTACACAGAAGGTAGATTATGTGAAGACATAGAGAAAAGGCCAAGCCAAGAACAGAGATCTGAGAAAAAAGCAACCTGTTGGACACCTTGATCTCTGACTTCTGAACTCCAGAAATGTGAGAAAATAAAATTCCGTTTTTTTATGCCACTCAGTTTGTGGCACTTTGACTTTAGTGATAGTGTAGGGTACTTAAAATACTCTAATTCTGATTCTTTGTTTGTATATTAAGGGTAACAGTATATTTCATTTACTGTTACTTCTCATAAGTTTTGGCAGAGTTGGTGAGGGAAAGCAGACTGCCAGGACAAATACAAATATATTTATAAAACTCACATCTGTTGGATAAAGCTTTTCAAAGGTATTAATCTTATAAAAAGTTACTGAAAGAAGAAAGATGAATATCTTTGTGTTTAAAAAGGAATAAAAAAACAATATTTTATTAATTTCCTTATTTGAAGTTTTAAGTTTCAGCATAATATAAAAGAATAAAACTACTATCACCTGAGAACCCAAAGAAAAGAAGTTGTTAAAAGGAATCATAAATATTTGATTCTAAATTACCTTGAATATCGCTTTTCCTCCAGGCAAATTTATGCATTAATTTTGTAGGTCGATAAAGATGAAAAAAAAACTGGAAACTTTGCAGGGTATATATGTCATGTAAAATACGTATGAAAATAGAGTCGATTTGGTGACTCTTTATTCATAAAATGAGATATAAGAAGATATGGAGATAAATTATGTGTATATCTGGTATTAATCTTCTATTGTAGCCATAACAAATTACAAAAAACTTGGTAGCTTAAAACAATACATATTCATTCTACTTTCATTTTTGTGGGTCAGGAGTTGGTGTATGGGGTGGCTGAGCTAGTTTCTGTGCTTCAGGTCTCACAAGACTAAAATCAAGGTATCAGCAGGGCTGAGTTCATTCTTCCTCATGAGAGGAAGAATTTGCTTGCAAGATCATTCAGGTTGTTGGCTAAAATCAGTTCCTTGAAATCATAAGACTGAGGTTATCATTTCCTTGCCGGTTGTCAGTTGAGCACTGAACTTTGGTCTGAGCCGGCCACATTCCTTCCCATGCTGTCCATGTGGCCCCCTCTGGCAATGATGAGTTGAGTTTCTTTTATGCTTTGAATCTCTCTGACATCTCCTTCTGCCTCATTTCTCTTAACTCCTCTTCTGCCAGAGAAAATTCTCTGTTTAAAGGTTTATCTTGGCCCTCCTTGGGTCATCCAGATAATCTCCCTATCTTAATGTTGTCAATGGAAAACTATAAACTAAAAACTATAAAATAGTCTAAAGAGGTTTATTCTGAGCCGAATATGTGTGACCGTGGCCTGGAGAGCCATGCCCAAGAAACCTTGAGCAAGTGGTCTTGCTGTGGTTGGGTTACAGTTTGGTTTTATGCATTTCAGGGAGACAGGGATTACACATAAAATCATAAATCAATACATGGAAGGTGGACATTGGTTTGGCCCGAAAAGGCAGGACATCTGGAAGTGGGGCATTACAGGTTAGAGGTGGGTTTAAAGATTCTTTGATTTGTAATTGGTTAAAGAAATGAAGCTTTGTCTCAAAGATTAGAATGTTTTAAGATAAGGAAGTCTGTTAATCAGAGATGAGCCTCGGGACATATACTGGATGGGCTTATACCCAGACTCAAGTGATCTGTTAAGTCAATAGATGACCTGCAGGTGTGGTTTAAGCTTTATCTTGTATAGCCTCAAGCCTGTTAATGGGTTACAAAGGATATCTCCAAGAAGGGAGGGGGCATGATGAAGCATGTCTGACCTCCCTTCTCATGGCCAGCAACTCAGCTTTATGGTATTTCTGGGGTCCCCTTGACCAAGAGGGGGTCCATTCTGTTGGCTGGGGGGCTTAAGATTATATTTTAGTTCACAGTGCCCATAATCTTGATTATAGCTGCAATGTCCCTTTTTTCTTATAACATGTTTACAAGTTCCTGGGATTAAGATATAGACATTTTGGTGTGTCTATATCTATACCAAAGAGGGACAAATTCTAGTTCTATATTTTTTCTCCTTTCTAATGAAAAGTGGAAAAATAGCAGTTTGCTATTTTTCTTCCATAAATTACTCTAATTCTTTAATTCATAAAACATGATAATAAAATTAAACCAAATACAAATGAAATAACAACCATAGAAAATCTCAGTGTTAAAATGGCCTGAAGAATGCTGTGATCAAATAGACCTGGTAAGAAATTTTAAAGTACCAAAGCTTTCTAATCTGTATTCAACCAATCACCAGAAGATAGTGTTAGCCTTGCTTTAACAAAGGATCTAAACTATGCCTCTTATTGTTTGACTGGCAGAAGAAATCACATATAAAAGTAAATTTTAAAAGCCACAGTAACCTTCTATACGATTTTTCATTATATAGAATACTCAAGTTATATCATTGTTTAGAAATATCATTCTCGTTGCAAACCAGATGTAGCTAAGTATAAACAACAACAAAAAAATGAGCCTGAATAAAACATGATTTAGAGTTAATCACATAATTTTTAACATGAGTATATTATTTCATTGTAAAGATAAATTCCAAATTAAATAAATGAAGTACTTATAATATTCAACATAAAAGTATCAAACTTTGGACCCAATCTGTAATAGGTTGTTAGATTAAAAAATAGAATATATGGTGTTTTATATATTATCTAATTTGATTATATAAATATTTTAAGTAGACACCATTTGAACTTCTTAACAAGGACTGAAATATTTGGAGGTTTATTTTTGTTCTCTCTCAAACAGCATCTCGTAAATTTCCTTATCTAATTGAACTTTTAGTACATAGAAATGGACATATTAACTAACAGCAGAATTTATTTATCTTATGGTGACTACAGTGACCAAGGTGGCCTTAATGTTTCATATACCTGACTAAGCTTTAAATAGATTTCTTTCTGACTATAGGCCCCTGGCTTTCCTTTTTATAGAGCATTTATTTGTAAATTTTTTAAAAAGCTTCTTAATGGTTTTACAACACAGAAATGTCTTTCTTAAGGACATGGAAGCCATCCCTTTGAATACAATCATCAAGGAAGATGGTAGATCTATCTCTTGGTCTCTGTGGGAGGGTAGGAGCCCAACTCCAACAAGCACCAGCCAGCAATAGAGATGACCTGATCACAAAGCCCAACCTCCACCCTAATGTCTTCCAGCACTTTCCTGCTAACTCACCGCAGCACTTAAAACTTTCCTGCCTTTTCTTTCAATGGAGTTGAGATCGGTGTCTTTCCCTATGGAAAGAATCTTGAATAAAATCTTCCTTGCTTGTTTAACTTGTTGGGTGTAATTTTTCTTTGACAATAGGAAAAAAACAATTCTTAAATCCGATTCCAATGGCAATGGAACTCCAGTTATTATATTGGAAGACAAGAAATATAATGTCTTAGTGTTAGGGACAGAAAAACAAGAGGTAATAGAATGACAGAAGTAGAAAAACAAGAAGGGGGAAACAATAAGAAGGAAATAGTTACAGCAAAATAACCAAGGGAAACAGTTATTTCAGTCTTAAAGAATGGGGTAATTAGACCACAGAACAATGACCACCAATCAGAAAATAGAAAAACACCATAAACGGTGACTTTCCCCATCACACATATATAGGAGAAAGAAATGTCTGGAACATAACCACTAAGTTATGTCCATAGCTGGAAAAATCCAGACCCCAAAACCCATGATATATAGTCATAAGTAATTATAATTGACCTTTAGATCAACATATACTACTAGCATATAAAAGGAGAAACAAAGAAGAAATGTCTTCTCCACTCGGGGAGACAGACCCTTTTCCCCTTAGGAAATGTACTTTCGCTTTGCACCCTTCAACTTTCCTTACAATAAACTCTTCATGTGCGCTTTCTGAATGTCTGTCATCTCCCTCCCGCCCTGGGCCAAGGCTTTCGATTCCTACAAGCCAGGAGCTCAAGAACTGGGGAAACACTTCAAAGTCCAGCTGTGGACAGGGCTGTGACATTAGGGGACATAATTCACCCCCTGCCACCCCACAAATGTGTGGTATTAGAATTCAAAATTAAGTGCTGTGGAGAAACAGAAGTCTCAAGGCTTAATATCAACCAGTGAAAATGTCTCACTTCAATTTCCCAAAGAATGCATAGAGTAAAATGATCAAATACTTTGTGGTTAAAAATAATTAGTCCTTAAGCATTTTAAAAAACAAAGATCCTTATTAAAAGTCAGCTTTTTAAGGTTCAAGAGAATTTAAACTATTTCTCTTGCTAATAGACTTTTTTTTTTTTTCCCAATTCCTTAGATAGCCTTGGGCCATTAGTGTTTCTAAGATACAGTTAAAGAAGAAGAAAAAAGTCTGACTCTTGAAAAAGGTTAGCTCAACACTACCGGGATTCTAATTCCTAGTTTCATTATGGAATTAAATTAGATTGAAATTGTTACCTCTTCCTTTTTTTTTGAACATAGCCAAAGAATGTTAAGCTAATCCAGAATTGCTGCTCCTTGTCAGTGTTTTGCAAACTTCTCTTTGCAGCGAGGGCAAAGGTCCAGGCATTGGTATTCTGATGGGAATCTGCGTGGCATTGCTAGCAATGGGCAAATGATCTGAAAGTCCCTACACAGCCCATACCACTCTGATTAAAGCTTGGCATTTGTTTTCTTGTTCTTTAGAGTAGACAGCATGCTGCCTGGAATTAGAACCATGAAAGACAGAGGAACTTCACACTGTGCAGAAGATGTTTCTTGCTCTCCTATTTTCATAAGGCAGATGAGTCGCCAAACTTTCTTTAAAAATAACTTGGATCACTCAAATGTGAGTGTAGATCTGCTCACTATCCTCTTTCCATAACTCCTGCCCGTGTGCCTGCAACTCTTGCGTGGCCATCCTTTCCTAGTTCCATTGAATAGAGGAATATTTCAATCGTCCTAAAGTATTAATGAAGGGATTTTGTTTGTTTTCTACAGTTAAAGTGTCATTCATCTGTAAGTTGTATGACTGCTCTATGATGAGAGATGATTTGCTCTTAAATACAACACAAAAATATTTTTATACAACGCTGTATGTACAGTATAGTTAGCATAGGCACCTGGATTGGGCCTACAAACACTGACAGTGCCTAACCCTGCAGGGTTTTTTTTGTTGTTGTTGTTACCTATAATATGAAGAGAATATGATGAAATCTATTTGCATGAAAATTCACTGCAAGATGAATGAATTCGGAACGTTACACGAAAATGCCTAAAAATTCATCATGCTTACTTATATTCATAATTACACTTTTCACATAATCAGTATCGTTGACCTGGTAAAATTATTTGGTCGGCGATTGACTATTAGAATAAAACAAAGTTGCTTGTATTACTACAAGTACACCTGCTACTCATAGATATTGCAGCAGGTTTGTTAATAATCTTGCCAAGTCAAGCAGCTATTAAGTGGGGGATCCAGGAGTGGAATGTTGGCATTTCAATTCTGGAGGCCTGTGCTCCTAACAAGGAAGCTCTTTTAATATTCTTTTAGGTATGTTTGAAATATTTGCTTACTTAAAAAGGCATATTGGAATGCACGTGCATAGAGGTAACACTATCTTAGAGATAGCCTTGAATTCACTCTAATTTACCTAAGCAATAAATCACTCACAAGCTGTATTTTCATAATTGTAGAGTCCTTGCAACACACCTCTGACCTACAAATCTGCAAATGAGAACTGATCCTCGTTTATGGCCATCTGTTCCATGACCGAGCCAATGAAGGCATTGCTTTCCTAAGAAACCCTTCTGGATGCTCTCACATTATGTTTGTTTGGCATCTCTTTTTCCTTTCCCGACTTAACTACTCTGCTACTGGGGCCTCCTGGCCACACAGAACTGAGTGATGTCTCAGTACTTTCTGCTACGTGTTCCATCAGGCATTGATCTATTTTCTACTGCCTCCGTTATCAAAGCCCTTGAAGAGGAAATATTTATCTACTTCCTGATGGTAGCACTATGCTTTTGGCTACAAGGAAAGCTATCCATTAGGATATCAAGTAAACTATCTTAATTGTTGGTTTCTTTTCCTTCCTGATTTACCCCTCAGATCAGTCCCTTAACTGCCAGGAGTACAGCCTTGTATCTCAGTATTAAAATCGGCCTTGGCACATGAACAACTTTGACTCTGTTGGGACTCAGAGACCAATACCCCCAAATTAAGGCCTTCAAAGCAGCCTCAGAGCAAAGTTTTTCTCTGACCTTCTGCTCTCCTGTGTCTTGCTCCCATTCTCTCCCAGGGCTACCAATAGAAACCAGAATTCCTCTTCCCCAAGGCAGGTTACAGAAACCAGAACCCCTTTTCCCCAAAGCCAGCCATAAAACCTAAAATATTACTCTAACTTTCCTTCTGATTTTCTTTGTAAAAGCTGTCCATAAAGAAATTATCTGACCTAGCTTATTTTTCTGTAGATCTTAAGACCTCTATTCCAGAAAGGGTCCTGCCTGGTACCCCAAAGGAAGGTACGCTTAGAGCGGGCAAGAAGAATCTAGCTGAAAAAATGCTCAAAGTCTCTAATCAGGGAAATGCAAATCAAAAAACCACAATGATATATATTCTAACTCCAGAGAGAGTAGCTTTTATCAAAAAGTCAGAAAACAACAGATGCTTATATGGATGTGGAGAGAAGGGAATACTTACACACTGTTGATGGGACTGCAAACTAGTACAACCTCTGGGAAAAGCAATATGGAGATACATACCTTAAAGAGATACAAGTAGATCTACCATTTGATCCAGCAATCCCATTACTGGGCATCTACCCAAAAGAACAAAAGACATTCTATAAAAAAGACATCTGTACTCGAATGTTTACAGTGGCACAATTCACAATTGCAAAGATGTGGAAACAACCCAAGTGCCCATCAATACATGAGTGGATTAATAAAATGTGGTATATGTATACCATGGAGTACTATTCAGCTATAAGAAACAACGATGATATAGCACCTCTTGTATTTTCGTGGATAGAGCTGGAACCCATTCTACTAAGTGAAGTATCCCAAGATTGGAAAAATAAGCACCACATGTAATTACCATCAAATTGGTTTCAGTGATCAACACCTAAATGCACATATAGGAGTAACATTTATCGGACATTGGGCAGATGGGAGGAGGGAGGAGGAAATGGGTTTATACACACATAATGAGTGCTATGCGCACCATCTGGTGGATGGGCATGCTTAAAGCTCTGACTGGGGGGGGGAGGGCAATGTAACTTAAACATTTGTACCCCCATAATATGCAGAAACAAAAAAAAAACATAAAAAAATAATGAATTGGGAAAAGTCAATTAGCTTTAGTTGGCTGATATTATTCATTCTTCTTTATGCTTACTGATTTTCTGTCTACTTATTTTGATTGCTGAGGAATGTTAAAACCTCCAAATATAAATGTAGACTTATCCAGTCCTCATTGCAATTGTATCAGTTTTTGCTTTATGTATATTAAAGCAATGCTGTTGGGTGCATACATATTTAAAATTGTTCGATCTTCTTGACCCTTTTGTCATTATGCAGTGTCTCTCTTTATTCATGGTAATTTTACTTGCTCTGAAGTCTATTTTATCTGATGTTAATAAAGGCACTCCAGTTTTCTTTTGAGTAGTGTTTGCTTGATCCTTTTTCATCCTTTTATTTTCAACCTTTCTTTACCATTATATTTAAAGTGGATTTATTTTAGTAGCACAGTTAAATATTGTTGTTTTAGTTGGCATGTTTAGATCATTCATGCATAATTAACAATATATTTAGATTTAGGTCTACCACTTTTTAATTTGTTTTCTATTTGTTTCCTCTATTTTTCATTGCTGTGTTCTCTCTTTTCTTCCTTCTTTTAGATTATATAACTTTTCTTTTCAAGTTGTATTTAATATATATCTTTGTATAAAATTTTAAGTGGTTGCTCTAGGGATTAAAATATGTATACTTAAAATTTCAGAATTCACTTAGAGTTAATATTAATATTTTATGATTTCAATAGTAATGCAAAGGATTTGAAAATATATTTCTCCAATGAAGGAGTACAAATGGCCAATAGGCATACGAAAAGATGCTTAACATCACTTGCCATTAAGGAAATGCAAATCAAAACCACAATGAGATGCCAGTTTACATTCAATAGGAGGGCTATGATAAAAAACACAATAACAAGTGTTGATGAGTATAAGGATAAATATTCTTACATTGCTAGTGGAAATGTAAAACGAAGTAGCTGCTTTGGAAAAGTTTTACAGTTCCTCAAAAAGCTAAATATTGAATTCCCATGTAACCCGGCAATTCCACTCCTGTGTATTTACCCAAAAGAAATAAAAAAAATATGTCCACACAAAAATGTGTATCTAGATATTCATAGCAGCATTATGCATAATAGTCAAAAGTCAAAAAAACTCAAATGCTCATTGATGAATGAATTTATAGGCAAATGTGATATAGTCATACAATGGACTATTATTTGGCCATAGAAAGAAATGAAGTACCGATAAACGATATAACATAGACAAACCTTGAAAACATTATGCTAAGTAAAAGAAACCAGACATAACAGACTACATATTAATATTATATGACTATATTTACATGAAATGTCCAAAATGAACAAATATATAGAGACAAAAAGTAGATTAGTGGTTGCCAGGTGCTGAGGGTGGAGAAGGAAATGGGGATTGACTGCTAATAGGTATGGAGTTTCTTTGGGGATGATGAATATATTTTGAAATTAGATAGTGGACATGGTTGTAAAATCTAGTGAATGAACTAAAATCCCTAAATTATTTACTTAAAAAGAGTAAATTTCATGGTATGTGAATATCTCACTCCAACAAAATATTACTATTATAACAACAACAACAACTACTACTACTACCGAAATGTTTCATTTCTTTCTTACATCCATGGCTTCTGATGAGAAATCTGTAGTTATTTGCATTAATGTTCTGTATTGTTTTTCTGCTATTAGTATATTTTTGTCTTTAGTTTTCATCAGTTTGATTATATTATTCTGGGTATGGATTTCTTTGAATTTTTCCATTTGAAATTTTCTAAATTTCTTTAATTTTCAGGTTTATATCTTTAATCAAAATTGACAATTGGAGAATTCCTATTAATCTACCTTGAAGCTCACTGAAAAGATTTCTCTGTCATCTTTATTCTTCTATTAAGTACACCAAGGAATTTTAAAATTTTGGTTATTATATTTAGTATAAGGCCACTATGAAAGTTTCCAACAGCAGAGACCAAGAAATGAACTATCCCATCTAAGGATAAAAAGAGGACATGGTTTACCTTGGATGAACTGCTATGTTAGAGCACTAAGAAGGAACTAAGTAAGGGTTTTAAAACCTTCTGTTCCTCTGAGGGAAGGCCGTGTGTTGCCTGAGTCAAGAATCAACTTGGAAAATGTACCTCTGAGCAAGGGTTGAATAGAAGGAAGGTAGGACAGAAAAAAAATCCAGAAGCAGATGATCATTTACCACTTCCCTGTGAGAGGTGCTGATTTCTGAGGCTTAAAATAGATCCCAGAGGGGAGAGGAAAGAGAAGGAACTAGAAAAGAAATTAAGTTTTGAGTTGAATTTTAAATTTTAGTTGATAAATTACTAGATTGGTCTAAATTTTTGCTATTAGATAGAAGTAGAAATTCATAATAGAGAATAAATTTAGTTTTAAGAATATTATGAAGTCTTTATTTGCACCCATGGATTTTTATAAGTGCTTATAAATATAAATTTATACCCTCTGCCTAAATTTTTTTCCTTTTCTTAGTATTTGGTATCTATAACATATCTGTATTATCATTCATTCATCCAATAAACATTTATAGAAGTGCAAATTTTGACAAATACACGCCTAATAGGGTTACTAGATTACAGATCATCCAAATAACTTTTAGCTTAAGTATACCCAAATATTTCATGGGTATAAATATTTCATGGGACATACTTACATTAAAAATTATTTATTTTTCTGAAATTGAAATTTTAACTGGGTGTACTATATTTTTATTTGCTAAAACTGATAAGTACTAAAATATAAAGGACATGCTATATTTCCCGTCCTTAAGGAAATCACAGGTCAGTGGAGTAATCATGCATAAAAGTAATTATAAAGGAATGTGATAAGTACAGTGATAGAGCTAAGTACAGATATTACAAAAAAAACGAAGGTTGGATACTTCTTTCAATCTTTGAGGACAGGGTGGGTTTCTAGAGGAAGTGATGTTTGATTGGGTTATAAAGGGTGAAAAGAATTTGACCAAGCAAAAGGGAGGAATGGTGAAAGACATTTCAGGCTAACCATTTTGGGGGAGGTGGGAGCCAGTATACTGTCTTCAGTGAAAAACAGGTACCAGATTTTAGAGAATGTATATGCTTTTCTGCTTTTAGTACATTTAGGTTACAGAGATTTGATCTTACCACATGAATGGAGAGGAGAGCCTAAGATAGAATAAAATAGGGGTAGAAGGAATTAAGAGGAGATAATGTTTATGCATACATATATCCATATGTATTATACATATATTTATACATATCCATATGTATTATACATATATATGTGTTTACACACACACACACACACACACAAGCCAGCAGGACTGGGTGATTCATTTGAATATAGAGAGTGTGGGAGAGGAGAAGAATCATGTATATTCAGCATTATATGTAAAGTACCTCTGTGAGATATGTGGTAGGTATCTGTTGTGGATTGAATTGTGTCTTATCAAAAACATATGTCGAAGTGCTATCTCATACCCGTGAATGTGATCTTACTTGAAAACTGGGTTTTTGCAGATGTAATAAAATTAAGTCATAATTAGGTCATTGATTAGGGTGGTCCCTAGTCCAATATGACTGACACTATCATAAGAAGAGAAACTAGAGACATTGAGGAGGAGAACATCATGTGAAGACGCAAACATACAGGGAAAAGATGGCTATATAAAGATGGAGGCAGAGATTGGAGTGATATGTCTATAAGCCAAGGAATGCCAAAAACTGCTTGCCGTTATGAAAAGCTAGGAAAGAGGCACAGGACTGAAGGAGAGGCTTAAGGAGGAATCTATACTATTGACAGGCTATTTGTCAAGTTCTAACCTCCAAGAACTGTGAAGAATAAATTATTGGTTTAATCTACCCAGTTTGTGGTACTTTGTTATGGAAGTTCTAGACACCTAATACGATGTCTAATGAGACACTCTAAAGCTAGGGGAGAGTAGTGTCTTAAGAATGCATATTTGTAAGCACTGATAATAATAAAACTAATAGCTAACTTTCAGAGAGCTTACTCTGTGGCGGGCTCTGTCACTTGCACCTGAATGCAATTCCAATTAATAAACTGGCAGAGTGTTTACACAGAAGTACTGAGGAGAACCACCTCTGAACGAAGGGACCAGGGAAAGAAATCAGGGAAGGAGATTGAGAAAGAATGATCAGGGAGTTTCAGGGAGAACTAGAAGGTAAAGTGTTAAGAAGGAAAAGGGAATAGACAGTTTTTAGAAGAGTAATAAAAAATGGCAAGTACATAAAAGAGATGTGGTAAGATAAGAATTGAATAGTATACATTGGATGTAATCATTGGGAGATTATTAGGAACAATTTCTGTGAACTTTTAGGGAAAACAGATTGCACTGAACTGAGGCAAGATGTAGAAAAGTTAAGGGAGTAAATACAGCAAGTGTAAAATGATCTCCCAGAATTTTTGAATGAATCAGGGGAAGAGATGTTGGAGGGTAGCTAGAGGGAAAGTCAAAGAAGGGCTTTTTTCCCTTCTCAGTGTGAGCTACTCAAATGTGTTTGTAGGCTAGAGGAGAAAGAGCAAGTTAGGATAGCAGCAAGCACGATGGAGTGGGTTCCTCCAAGACTGGGAGTAGACAGGGTGAAGGACATTAGAAGAGATGCTGATCATGAACGAGACTGAAGGACTCCTGCCTACTGAGAATAGACAATATTAAATGGAGAAGGGTGAGATTGTAGTTAATTCTAAGAAAGCAGGAAATTAAGGGAGAAAGATATCAGATGCACTGAATTTTATGAATTATATAGGAGGTCAGGCCATTTACTTCAAGTGTGGAGGTGGAGTTAAGAAGGGCATATGAAGAGAATAGCAGGGATTTGGACTCTCAAAGGATGTTTCAGTCCATTTTCTGTTGCTTATAATATACACCTGAAACTGGGTAATTTATTTTCAAAAAAATTTCTTACACTTATGGAGACTGAGAAGTCCAAGGTCAAGGGACCGTATCTAGTGAGGCCTTCTTGCTGGTGGAGACTTTCTGCAGAATCTTGAGGTGACACAGGAAATTACATGGTGAGGTGACTGAGCATTCTAGTATATTTTCCTCTTCTTATAAAGGTAAAGAGAAAGGAGTAATAGGCCCCAAGCAATTCTGAAACCCAGCAGGGCAGACACTAAAGCTTTTGGAGAATAATCTGTTTTGACTCTATATGCAAACTCCTGCATACACTGGGGGTGGAGGGATTGGGCCCCCAAGGCCTCTGGCAGCCCCAATAGTTTTCCTGGGTGCAGCCCATGTGGCTCCTTCTATGGGTTGGAGTCTTGTGCCTGAAGCTTTCCCAGGCCAGCGCTGCATGCTGCTGTGACTCTACACTTCTGGGGTCTCAGTGACAGTCCTACTCCCATGGCTGCACTAGGCATTGCCCTGGTGGGGACTCTCTGCAGGAGCTCTGACTCTAGATTTCCACTTGGAATTGCTCTAGTGGACACTGCCTATTGTAGTTCCTGCCCTGCAACTCCTCCTCAAGTCTCTGCCTGGGCCCCCAGGATTTTGACAACATCCTTTGAAATCTGAGTGGAGACTGCAAAGCCCCCACAGCTCTGGCTTTCTGTAAGCCTGCAAAATTAGCACCACATGGATGCTGCTGAAGTTTGTGACTTATACCTTCTGGAGCTGCAGCACAAGCCATACCTGGGGACAGTTGAGCCACAGCTGGGGTAGCTTTGGAGCACTGTGCCAGGGGCAGGGAGCAGAGTTCCAAGGCAGCCCTGGGCAGCAAGTCTGTGGGGAGCACCCAGATCTGTTCTCTGAAACCATTCTGCCCTCCAGTGCCTCTGGGCCTGTTAGGGGTAAATGGCCAAAAGTAACCATGCAGCTCCTTCTATGTTTTATATAGAAATTTCTCCTGCCAGATACCTTAGTTCGTCACTCTCAAATTCTGCCTTCCACAAGCCCTCAAGGATAGACACAGTTCAGCCAAGTTCCTTGCCAATTTATAACAAGGATGGCCTTGACTACAGTTTCCAACACCTTGTTCCTCAGCTCCATCCAAAACTACATCAAAATGGACTTTACAGTTCATATTTTTATCAGCATTCTGGTCATAATCACTTAAAAAACAATCTCTAAGAAGTTCCAAACTTTCCATAGTCTTCTTGAGTCCTAGGCTCTCAATAGAATCTAGGCTTTTTCTAGCCCGCTTCCCCATTTTCTTCCAGCCTCTGCCTACTACCCAGTTCTAAAGCTGCTTCCACATTTTTAGGTATTCATTATCAGTAACACCCCACTCCTGGCACCAATTTTCTGTCTCAGTCTGTTTCCTGTTGCTTATAACAATATCTGAAGCTGGGTAATTTATAAAGAAAGGGAATTTGTTTCTTACAGTTATAGAGATTTAAGGTCAAGGGGCTGCATCTTGTCAGGGCCTTCTTGCTGTTGGGGACTCTGCAGAATCTTAAGGTAGCATCGCATGGTGAGAGGGCTGAGCATTTTAGCTCATGTGTCTCTTCCTCTTCTTCTAAACCCACCTGTCCCACTCCTATAACTCATTAATCTATTAGCTAATTAATCCATTAATGTGTGAGTAGATTAAGCCATTCATGAGGGCAGAACCCTTGTGACCCAATCATCTCTTAAAGGTACCGCCTCTCAGTACTGACATATTTGGGATTAAATTTTAATATGAATTTAAGATGGGAGAATCATTCAAACCATAGCAAAGGGAATGGACAAAGAAGCTAATCAAGGACAACTAAGCATGATGGGCAGAGCAAAGGGGCACTTATAGTCTAGGACTGTATTTTTTTATATCACTAGCTATTTGCCCAGGTGTGTACATTTCTACTAGCAGTGCACAGTCACTTGGGAACAGGGGAAAAGAAGTTGAGTTGTGGCAATGATTTATAGTCATCTTTCTTCATGGTATCTTCTCCCTTCTGTCCTTTGCTGTGAAGTTGTGGGGGCAGCATATGGGTGCAAAGAACCAAGCATGCTGTTGAGACAATAAAGTAGAAGTTCAACAAGGGAATCTAAGTCTATGAAAGGAAGGGAGGCCAAGAGGCATGTAACAGCCTGGAAGAAAATTAAGGGACTATGGCTTGGGAGTTTGGCCAGGAGGTCAAAAATCAAGAAGTGTATTGGTAACAAAGATGTGAGCAGTGGTAGGATAGGAGGAGTGGGTAACAGAATAGATAGTGGCGATAAATGCTCACTACGGTAGACTAGTACCCACCAACAAATAGAATGAAGATGTGCCCTGAAAGTGGGCACTAAAGTTCAGTGAAGTGAAAGTCTTTAATATAATTATCATACTCCAGTAAATAGGAAGTCAGTTGTGGAATGGATTAGCTACGTGGACATAGTAACCAAGGATGATGCATAATCTAGTATAGCCCATAATCTTATACTAAGTTGTATGTGAATAGATTATTATAGATTACTTTAATTCCAGCATGTAAATATTTCTACAAAAATCCTTATGATTATCAGGATCTCTGCCACCTAAACAGTCTGACATAAAGGTTAGTGAGAGAGAGGATGGAAAGGCACATTGAAATCAGATTGTAAAAGCTTTTATTCTATGTCACTGTTTCTTGACTTTTTTTCCCCATTATTGTTTCCCTAAAGAGCCTTTATTAATAGACATTTTTCCCTCTAATCTTCCTCCTCCCTGCCCTCATGAAATTTTAATACCACAGATATACCGTGTATCTGTTTATATACTGTAAATCTGTTTTTTACACAAGAAAGGAGAACTGTCTCATCTCCCCTTCCCTCCCCAGAACAATTTTTGCCTCCTTAGGGTTAATACTGTTACATTGAGAAGAAATAGTCTAGGTAGATAAGTTAGGACTTTACGTGGAAGGAAATAGGAGCCCCTGAGAATAGCTAGGAAAGGATACAGAAATGTTGGTGTGGCTCTTCTAATAATTTGACAGATCCTCTTTTCTAAAGAAATTAAAGGATCATAAATAAACTCAGGCTCAAATCAAGAAGTAGCATTGGCAAGTCTCTCACAACAGGGTTACAAGACAAGATTTAGAAACAAAGGTAAAGCCTGCTTCAGGTAGAACCACACTGGCTCCCCTCTGCTAGTCTGTCTTCTCCAAAGCCAAGAACTCAATTTGCTTTGCAGTGCCCCTTGTGAATAGAAGTGAGCCTCAGCACAGATTTGGAGGCAGAGGCCAGCCAGTACCTGACATCTCAGAACAAAGGGCACATCCTGAGATGGCGTCCCCAGAGGACCGATGGCCTCTCTCTAATGACTGGCTCATGAGCAGAGTGAGGCTCTGCCCCCTTTTTAAATGAGTGTGAAAGTGGTGGGGGAGGGGGACAAAGGAGTATATCTGACTCTCCTGCACCTACTGTTATAATAACCTATACAAGGGTCAGGTTTTTCCTCTCATGATGTTACAGACCAGGCATAAGAAAGCCCACACTCATGACTCTATGCCCAGGCTGAAATTTGGGATAAAGCAGGTCAGTTTATTGCACAGTGAGTAGAGCATAGGAGATGCTTTGCTTTCTTTTAGAGTGACTTAGTGCCCACTGGTTTCCTCCAAAGCCCAAACACCATAGATTATTGTGACTGGGTGGACTATGGTTTTTTTTTTTCAATTCTCTAAAAAGACATTGAAAGAACTCACGATTATCATTGCAATTTCAGTTTGTAAAAGCTTGGGGAGATGATAGTGTCAGTAATCACGCCAGAGAAGAGAAAAGGTTATTACCTAAAAAACTCTTACCTGGAGGAAGACTAGAGAGGATTTAATCTTTGCAAAATGCTGACCCCGGGCCCAACGACCCCTCGGAAGAAAGGAGTGGTCCTTAAAGCTGGCAAGTTGCTTTTTCTCCAGTGTCCCAGCAGGCTGATGAGATTAACAGGCACACCTGGACTTTCTGGTCAGCCACTGCCATTTCCTTCCAGCACAGGCAGAGAATTACTAATGTGTTGGGCAGAAACGGGTGGCGCTACAGAGATGCCACCTGAGCCAGACCTCTTTGTGAAGCAGGGAAAGTTTCCTTTGTTTGGTCAGAGTTTAAAACAACCACCGAAAGTTGTTCTGAGAACCATTCTGCTTCCTTTCTCTTTCGTATCCATCAAGGCTTTTCTTTTAAATAGAAAAAAGAAAAGTTTAAGAAAGAGAAAATGTTTCTGTTCAGTCTTTCCTTTGCATTCTAGTCAAGCTGTACTCTTAACAGAAGCAGGTTGACTTGTGAAGTTAATAAGGAAAAATGGTTTGTAGAAAGATGTTGTGCTGCAAAGGGCATGCAGGATGGCACAAGAAAGAGATTGGAAGATGCCAGCAGTGTAAGGAGGACCAAAGTTGCTTCATTTGGGTCTTTTTGTTGTTGTTGTTTTTCCTGTCTACCTCTGACTGATGTCCTCACTGATGTCTACCTCTGACTGATGTCCTCAATGGAGTGGTGTATATAAAGAAGGGATCAGTCAATCCCACCCCAGCTGGGTAGTTCTGCTTAGCTCTGTTGAACCTGAAATACGCCCTCTGGGTATGGGGTGGTGGGTGGACAGAACACACCTGTGGCAGAGCAGTGACCAACTTTCTAAAAACTGCTTGGGGCATATAGAGAGTGAGAAGGGCTTAGCAGCAGAGATTCAAGAATGTAAGAAAATCCAGATAACAGAAATACTTGTTTTGAGTTGAGAAATCCGTAAGTGCAAAAACTTCGGGGAAAGGGGCTCAAGCTATCAATCCTGGACAGGGTGAAGGCAGCGGGTGAGTATTGGGAGCAATCACACTTTGCACTTTTCAAAGAAACATAACAAAAGCACAGAGATTGAGTGTGTTTTCACCATTGTAATCTAGTTTATCTGAATATCAGGAACGGCCTCGAAAAGGAAAATAGGCAGGCTTTATTGAAAGCAAGGGCAGTTTCCTCCTGTTTGCCTTGGTGTTCAGGGGAGTGCTGCTTGTATCGATTGGTATGTCTCAACTATGTTGTTTTGGCAAACTCCCCTCCTTAGCTTTCTCCACCACCTGCTGCCTCCCCACTTACTCTTGGGACTAGAAGCCCAATTTCTTAAGTTCAAGGAAAAGGTGAAGGTTCCAAGAAAGCTCACTTTAAGTCACTTCATATAGCAGAAAGCCAAGCACCTCCTCTTTTGTGTTCAACAAACAGCAGTTGGTAACTAAACTTCAAGAACCAGGAGGCAGAGAAAAAAATAAACGGGAAAGATTTAGATGAGAAAAACAGCTGACATTTCTGCTTTCTTAGAAAGACCAGGCTCTGCACGCTGACTCTCATCAATGTGCCCTTTGGTTCCCATTTCCCAGATGGCGCATCCCAGTCTCAACACTGATACATTCAGTCTTTTAGGACAAAGCACTGCCGTCCTTGTGAGCTGCTCCTTGCCAGCCAGCTGGGAGCTGCCCGACTCAAGGCCACCAGTCAGACAAAGCACTGGGAAGAGGTACTGGATGTGTTGATTTTTCTTCACCACGTGGGGCTGGCTGTATCTTCCATGTGAGATGGAAGTTGAGGAACATTAACTCAGAAGGGTTTCATGGCAAGCTGAGGGTTCTCCCACTTCCAATCAGCAAGCTAGACCTTACTCCAAAAGCAAACTGTGTGGCCTTAATCAAATCACTTAATCCCTCTGGATCTGTTTTCTCCTCTGCAAAATGGTTGTATGATTATCTGCTCTACCTTCTGATCAGGTCAGTAGGATGTCCAAGGGAGGTAGTATTTGGTAGCTATTGGAGACATCTTCCTTGTGTGAAGTCAGGAGTATAAAGATAATGCCCTCTCCCTGCCCGCCTCTCCTTCCTGAGCCCTCAGGCCTGAAGTACCTGTCAAAGGAGGCAGGCCTTAATATTGAACGATGAGACGCCATGTGAAGTGCACTCCAGGGAGAAGATGTGCAAGGACAGATTTACACCTAGGGGTGAGTGACTGTGTCAAAGATGTCTCCCAGAGCCAGGTTTGCTAGGGAGAGGGAGAGACAGACAGAGCTTATGAAGTTGGCCCACAGATAGGGTTTGTGGGTGCACAGGGGAGAGTGACAATGGGAAAGACAGGATTCCCAGGATGAACTTCACTAACTTTAGAGTTTGGGGACTGATCCTGTCATTCAGGGCTTTTCTTCAGGGTACACATTGAAATCATTTAAAGAAGAAGAAAGACACATTTTACCCTATCCTTCTCTTTAGGTGGTTTTATGCCATGTAAAGAGATATCTTATTAAATTCTGATAAACCCAGGCCCATGGGCATGGAGGAACAGTCTAGACACTAAATCTATGTCACTGGCTGACATTTTTCTCATTAGAACTCGCCCAAATAACCTCAGTGTAGTTAATTCTCAAAGATATTTCTTGCCTGATGACCTTTCCTCCCTCTGGTCCAGAGCTTCATAACCCATGTGCCCCCTCACCCTGGTGGGCTATGAGGAGGCTGCATGTGTACAAAATGGTGACCTCTCAGCTCTGGAGACTCTGTGGGGGCTGGAGCAGCCTCTCATTGTGTGGAGTCCTATCACTGACCACAATGAGCCACACTTTTATTATCCTAGTCTGCATGTTCCACAGTGTGAAAAAAGTTGTAAAGCATTATTCCAATCCATTTTTTTAATGAGACAAGGTCATTACAAAAGGTCTGTTGCTCAAGCTGGAGTACAGTGGCATTATCATAGTGCCTCAAACTCTTAGCTCAAGTGATCCTTCTACCTCAGCCTCCTGAGAAGCAAGGACTCAGATGTATACTACCATCCCAGGCTAATTTTTCTAACTTTTTGTAGAGATGGGATCTTGCTATATTGCCCAGGCTGGTCTCAAACTCCTGGCCTCAAGCGATCCTCCCACTTTGGCCTCCCAAAGTGCTGGAATAACAGGTGTGAGCCATAGTGCCTGGTCTCCAATCCATTTTCTACAATAGCTAAAGGAAATTTTCTAAATGCAAGTCCTATCTCATCATTGTCTTTCAATGACACCTTATTACCCATAGAAGAAAGTTCAGACTCCTCGGTTAGGAACAATTCCTGTACGATTTGGCTACTGCTTTATTATACTCCTTGGTCCCGTCTCTGGTCACCTCAAGTGGTTTGTTGTTTCTTGAATGTGCTATGTTATTCTTATCTCTGCTTTTTGCACATGTTTGCAATGGCCTTCCATCCTAGTTATAACATCATAGGGATTTCCTCCCTTCCTTTAAAATTCATCTTCAATATCATTTTCTCTGGCCAAATGCCTGTGGCCTTCTTTGGCTCTGTTAAATCTTTTGTCTCCTGGTGCACCATGCTGGCTTGCACAAAGCCATCTTACTTTATCTTACTGCTGTGAATATTTGCTGACCTGGCTGTTTTAGTCTATTATAATTAGGGAAGCAGCTTCTGTATTTCATTCATCTTGTGTCTTGAAAATTATAGGTGTTTAATAAGTCCTTACTGGAGAATAATTGATCCATCTATGATGGTAAAAGAGAAAGTAGTTGGTTATAAAGTGAAAACTGATTGGCAATTGTTAATCACATTGTTAATAATCGCTACCTTTTATGGGGAAATTACTGTGTGGCAAGAGCTATTGGGAGGCTTCATGTGCCTACTTTTTGTTCTTTTGATAACCCTACACAAAGTAAGAGCCACTCTCCCCAATTATACATGTGAGGAAAATGAGGTTGAGAGAGCCCAGTGGCTTTCCTAAGTGCACACAATTTCTGAACAGCAGAGATGAGTTTCAGGCAAGGTATTTCTGACTTTAGTGCTGGAACTCTTTCTTCTCCCCCACCATGGCTTTCAGATGTACAGTGAGGTATATTTTGAGTACACATTTCTTACCTGGACGTGCCAATACTGTGATAGTAAATTTTATATATCAACTTGACTACACCAGGAGGTGCCCACTTTAAACATTATTTCTGGGTATGTCTGCAAAGGTGTTTCTGGATAGAGTTAACATTTGAAACAGTGGACCCAGTAAAGTAGATCACCCTTCCTAATGTGAATGGGCATCATCCAATCCACTGAGGGCCTAAATAGAACAAAAATTAGAGGAATTAAAAATTCACCCCTTTTGCTTCCTGCCTACCAGCTTACGCTGGACATTGGTCTTCTGTTAATCTTGGACAGGGATTTACCCCGTCGGCTCTCCTGGTTCTTAGGTCTTTGGATTTAGACCAAAATTACACCACTGGCTTTCTTGGGTCTCCAGCTTGCAGACAGCAAACTGTGGGCCTTTTCAGCCTCCATGACCATGTGAGCCAATTCCTCATAATAGACCTCTTCCTATATATATTCTATTAGTTCTGTTCCTCTGCAGAAATCTCATACAAATGCATATCCACACCTGCGTGTATATTCCCTCTGAGTCTTATGTGTCTTTGCCTCCCTTGCTCCTTGCTCTAGCCTACTCTGGCCAAGTAAGCCCAGCTTAAAGCTTCAGTACCTTTGGATCTGGCTGTGAAGCAGGCAGAGGGCTGGGGGCTCACTGAGTGTTGACTATGTCCCATCTAAAATTCTCCTGCCCAGAACCTCTCATGGAAAAGCTGAGCATGGGGGTTTTCATAAATGGAAACAAAACAGCAAGGCATGCTATAAAGGAAGAGTGAACAGACCTGCACTAATGCTTTTGAAAACACTAAGGACTCAGCAGGAAAAGAGGAGTGAACTGTGGCTTAAAGGTGATGGTAACTGCAATATAAGAATGGGCATGAGAAGATGTACTTCAGGGATAGTTGAAAGAATCAAAAGTTTTAAATACCTAATTAGATATGGGGCATTGGAAAGTCCTTCACATATTCATTCTGTAAACACATATAACTTAATAAGCATTAGGAGGGGAACAAAGGAACAGTTAGGACCAAATTCCTGCCTTTGTGATGCTCATGGACCAGCAGAGAAGATGGCATTAAACGCACCCACTAGGTTTAAAATGTCAGAGGAGATGTCTTTACCAATGGAGGGGAAGACAGAGGAAGAAAATCTGCATGGTATTCTGGGGGTGAGTTGGGAGAAGATGTGCAGGGAATATCCTGGAAAGCTCCACAAAGGTGAGTATATTTGGTTATGCACCAAAGGATGAGTAGAAATTCCCTATCCAAAAAGATGGATAGTGTGTTCTAGGCCAAGGGGCAGAGTTGAGAGTTCTGATGAGGCCAGGGAGAGTAAGCAGCTTGGTGCTGCAGGAGCAGAGTGGGTGGGGGACAGAGTTGGAGAGAGGCCAGAGAGGAGAGATGGTATGAAGGGGCCTTCGTGCCCATCTGAAATGTGAACTTTATCCCATGAGAGATGAGGTCTCATTTAAGGGTTTTATGCAGAAGGCAGGAAAGGTGCCATGGCCAGATTTACGCTTTTTCAGAGAGGTAACACCGATCACAGTGCAGGAACAGACTGGAGGAGGCAGAAGTTGGATGGTGAGAGAGCATTTCCTGAGGGCAAGCACATGGAGGACCTAGGAGTTGTTCTCTTCATAGAAAGGGGGAACTGGGGCAACAGTTGTGTAAAACAGGGCAAATCCCCGGTTTAGCTGTGTGGACCAGGCATGCTGAGAGCTGATCAAATAAAGAGACAGTCATCTGCCATGAAAAGCCTCCTGCCCCTGTCACAATCCTGCACAGTTCAGTATCACTTCTAAGAATCCTCTTCAGTCCCTTGGAAATTGCTTTCTCCTTCACAACACCATGCTGGGAAGATGGGAAGCAACTTTGGCCACATTAGGAAAATGAAAACAAAATTTCAAATCAGGAAAAGGACAAGACATCCTTCAGTAAATTTTCTTTCCACTTATCCTAGGAAATCAAGGCAAATCCGTTTAGGTGTGACCAGAGATAAAGATTAAAAAAAAAAAAAAAAAAGAAGCCGTCAAGGATGAAGGCATGGGCCATGCAGGTGGCAGATCAGATGACAGCACCTGAGACTCAGGGTCAGAACAGTTGCAAGAGTTGGAGGGCAAGGTTTGCATGTTGATGTTTTGCAAACTGGGTCATGCAAGGATTCTCACATTTACATGTTGTTTATGCCCTTTATATTCAACATGTTGTTACCCAGTAACAAGAGCCAACATTAACATAGTGCTTTATGCCAAGCAGGGTTCTCAGTGCTTTCTTTGCCTTTATTAGCTTATTTCATCCTGTCAATAACGCATGAGGTAGGAACAACCTCCATCCTCATAGCACAGGTGAGAGAACTGAGGCCCAGAGCACATCTATCCTGGGAAGTGGGAGTCTCAAGATTTGAACACAGGCACCCTGGCCCTGAGGCTGACTTCCTTAACTACTCAATATACTGCCTCTGCACATTCAATTCCTCAATCAAACTTTCTGCGAAGAATATTTGTATCGTAAATCACTTATTTCTAGGTAGGGATACGACATTCATCGATATTCCATAAAAGTAAATTAGCTGGCACAATTCAAGGAAAATGGAACGGATGGAGGGTCAACAACCAGTTAGTTGTTAGTTGATTGCATATTTGTCATCCTCACTAGGTTTTCAGCCTCCTAAAGATCAAGGCTCCTATCTCCTCTGTCTCCCTTTTACAGTTGGTATAGGTCTTTGCGTAAAGCAGGTGCTCATAAACGCCTATCGGTCAATTTCTCACAATATCTGTCCCCCCAATTTAACAACCCTATGCCCAGTTTCTAAACACACCCAGGCTTTGTCAGAGTCAGGAAGCTGCTCCTTGTGTGACTCCTCCCATGACATGGAGTTGTTGCTGGGAAGTGGCTGCCTGGCCAAGATGACATTTCCAGCCCCCTCGCATCCTAGGGGTGCTGTTTGGAATTCTGGCAATGGAATTGAGTGGAAAGCCACCCAGACAAATGCAGACTTGGCTAGAAAGAAACTAACCTTTTGTTGTATGAACCCACTGTGATCCAGGGAGGTTTCTTGTTACAGCAGTTAGCCTACCCTTATAAACACACAGTGACTTCTTTAAGTAAAAAAATGGAGTCTTGCTTCCCATATGGCCTGTGGCCATGTAGCTTGACTGGAGGCAGAAATCCCCGGGGGACTTGGCTTTGTCCTGATTAGTTCAGTTGTCTCCATCTCAATCTCATCAAGCCATTAGGACACGTGAGAGCCCATGTTCTAAACGCTGGAGAGAATGGCAGCCCCAGAACTCTTCTCTGACAAAGGGCCATTGTATAACCAGCCATTATTCTATTCCTTCCCGGTGCCCATTCTGCCTCCTGTTCTTTTTTGGCTAGCACCGTGAGGGAAACAGAGGAGGGAAATTTTTGTTTTAATCCACTGTCCATTCTTCTCCCCAGGTGTTTTTGCCTTTAAAATGCTTTTGGTCTTTGAATTCAGACCGATCATAGTTTTTGCTGAAAGAATAATCACCTCCTTGCAGCTCAGCTGGTCACTTCATTTCTCCGGCTGGCTGAGGAAAGTATTATTATTAGACAATTTTTCTTATCTCTAAGGGGAAAGAGCAGTGATTTGTTCCTCTGTTCAGGTCTCAAAGGAAGGTGAAAAATATATTTTTTCTGGTAGCTTTTGTGTCTGAACACCCTGTGCAGTGGAGGAGGAAGCAGTCATTGCCCAGGATGGCGGATTTACTGATTGAGATCGTAGATGGGGAGGCCTCTCCTGACACAGCCCTGCAGCTGGAGCTCTCCCCGGCTCCTCAGCAAGTGTCCATTGTGAGCTTCCACAGAAGGTTCCAGGAACCATGACCACATAGTTGGCAGGGAAAATCTCCATATTCTTTGTACACTCCTGCTGAGCTCTGCTTCTCTTATGTGTCTTTTTTGTTTTTTTCCCTCAGTACTTATTTCTTACATTCAAACAGTACACTGTCTTTACAAAGTGATTCTACATGGATTATTCCATGGGATTCTTCACAAAATCTTGGTGAAACAAGTAGGGTAGACAGTATTACCCCTAATTTGTAAAAGAGGAACCTGAGGAAAGATAAAATCATTTACCGAAGGTAACCCAGCTTCCAAGTGACAGGGTAGTAGCAACTAGAATCTCTTAAAGATTCTTTTCAATCCATGATATTACTTATAATAGAAAATGAGATAAACACTTTGGTTATGAGTGTGAGCTTCCTTTAATTGGAGTCCTCAAGTTCAGCAAAAATAAAAATCCCATTCTAATCATTCCATTTCCATTCACAAAACTGCAAGTAGGTAGGCTCGAAGTGCTTTGGGGTAACATGTATATATTATGATGAGAAGGTAAAGGTGGGTAAGGGAAATGTCATTTTTTCCCCTAATAGAATACATACACAAATATTTATGGATGAAATAATAATGTCTGGGACTTGCTCTAAAATAATACAGTGGAGAAGGATTTGGGGGAAGGTGGTAGACATAGATGAAACAATATTGGCTATTTATTGATAATTGTTGAAGTCAGGTCTTACATTGGGGTTATTATGTTACTTTCTGCATGTTTTTGAATATTCTAAAATTTTCAAAACAAAAGGGTAAACATGTAGAAATGCATTGATAGGTGGAGAAGCCCGTTTTTGATCTTCAAGCAGAAATATCAGACCACTTGGTCTGCTATTATAAAAGCAGCGGTCCCCAACATTTTTGGCACAAGGGATTGGTTTCATGGAAGGCCATTTTTCCATGGATCAGGGCAGGGAGGGGGGTTAGTTTTGGTATGATTCAAGTGCATTACATTTATTGTGTACTTTATTTCTATTATTATTATTACATTGTAATATATAATAAAATATTTATACAACTAACCATAATACAGAATCGGTGGGAGCCTTGAGCTTGTTTTCCTGCAACTAGACGGTCCCATCTGGGGTTGACAGGAGACACTGACACTGGAAGTGTGTTGCTTATGTCCAGTCTACTCTGTAACCTTGTTTTGGTTGCTGTCCCTGCAGAAAACCCTGCTTCACAAAGATAGGATGTTGGAAATGGAAGCAGGCTTTTCAGTGCTTTTGTGGCAATCTCAGGATATTCTGCCTTGACTTTAATCCAGAATGTGTGGAGATTTGAAGTTATCTCAAACATACTTTTAAGGCCACTGTCATTTGCAATGTCAAACAGTTGCTCCTCTTCTACAATAGCACTGTCAAAGTTGATTCACTTGGCTTATTCACAAATAGGTCACGGATCCGTTCCTTCCCAGTTCGGGGGTCTTTTGTGGTTGGGAGGTGATGTTCAAACCCTTGAAAGCTGAGACAGGTGATCATGCACCAGCTGGGAGAAAGAAGGCCCTGGCTCAGTCTCTTTCAAAATCTTTGCTAATGTTTAAAACATGTCAAAAATCCCAATGCTCACTCATCGCCCCCATAATTCCAGTTTGGCTTTGAATGCAGCCACTTTTTATGCCAACTTGAACACAGTTGTGATTCTCCCCTGAAGCGACAGATTGAGTTTGTTCAGCAGGTTGAATATGTCACAGAAGGTAAGCAAGTTTTTTGACCCATTCTGTGACTGAAATGTGCTGCCAATGGTGACTGTTCTTCTAAAAGAAATCTCTGGAGTGGCTCTCATAACTCAGAAACTCTGGCCGGTGACCTACCTTTAGAAAGCCATGCACTTCTGTGTATAGGAGAAGACGTGTGTGCTCTGCACCCATCATCTCCTCACTGAGCTGCGCGAACAGACGTGAGTTAAGGGCATGTACTTTAATGTGGCTGATAATTTTAATCACGTCCTACAAAATGTTGTTTGGTTCAGTTGACATTTTTCAGCTAGCCGGCATTTCTCTATGGACGACACACTGCACAGACTCACTTTCAGAAGCAATCTCCTTGACGTGAGTAGTGAAACCAGAAAGCCGTCCAGTCATGGCAGCCGCTCTGTCCCTGCATATACCAACACAAAATGACCAATTCAGTTTTCCTGATCTATAATCATTCAAAGACTTGAATAGTTCTGCAGCTGTGGTGTTGGTTAGCAACAAAAAGGCACATAACATATCCTCATTCATAGGCTCCTGAAAAATATATTGCACGAAAACAAGCATTGTTGCTTTGTTGTCAACATTGCATATCACGGTGACTCATTAATCCTATCAATTGTGCCTCAGTATCCTCTGATATTTCATCAATTCATCTAGCTATGGTGCTAGCCGAAAGAGGGACGCATGCCACCTGTTGAACTGCAGCCTCTCCTAAAAGATCATGGAAAATGTCCTTAGCAGGATCAACTCTTCACCAATAGCAAAGGGCTCCTTAGCTTTAGCAATGCAGTTAGCCACTACGAATGATGCTTTCAGTGCAGACACATTTGATGAAGTGGTGGCTTTCAATATTGCTTCTGGTCTTTGTGTTCATGTTTTTTTCTTTAGAAAAACTCCGAAGGCTTGTCTTTTAATGCAGGGTGCTTGGTGTTCATGTGGTGAAGCAGTTTTGAAGGTTTCATGGCTTTGTTGGATAGCTGGTCGCCACACGTGATACAAAATGGGCTGGGAGAATGTGAATCACCTGTTGAAATGAACCCATAATTTAAGTAGGACTCTTGGTATTTTTTTTTAAATGCAGCTTTCATTTTGTTGGCTGTCTTAGAGTCTTCTGGTTTCTCATCATTAGGTCTTTCCCCCTTTTCAAAGACGTTCTGCAGCAATGTTCATTTTTTACTCATTTTTTGCTAGGGTTAGCTTGTGGGCTTACCAAAACTGTGACTGACATAAGTGTGCAGTGTGGGAAAGATGAGCAGAAGGAGGTGATAAATGAAATAATTGGTGGGCAATGCATGTACTAAAATAAGTATTGGGTCCTGACTTAAAGCCTGCCACCAGATGCAGCTTTACAATTGAAGTAAGATGCTCACTTGACACTGTAACACCTGCCACCAAATGCAGCTTAATTATCACTTGCCACTCACTGATAGTGTTTTGATATGAGTCTGCAAGCAATTGATTTATTATGGTCTCTGTGCAGTCAAACCTCTCTGCTAATGATAATCTGTATTTGCAGCCACTCCCCAGTGCAAGTATCACTACCTCAGCTCCACGTCAGATCATCAGGCATCAGATTCTCATGAGGAGCTTGAAACCTAGCTCTCTCACATGAACAGTCTACAGTAGGGTTTGTGCTCCTATGAGAATCTAATACCACTGCTCAGGCAGTGATGCAAGTTATGGGGAATGGCTATAAATACAGATGAAGCTTCACTCGCTCACCTGTCGCTCACCTCCTACTGTGTGGCCTATTTCCTAACAGGCCATAGACCAGTATTGGTTCCCGGCTCGGGAGTTGGAAACCACAGTATTAAAGAGAGCACCCAATGACAGGATCCCTGCAACCATTAGAACCAAATGCTGACTGCCATTTTATTTTTTATTTTGGGGAGAGAAATTTTCCAATACCTAACTAAGTAAAGGGGATAGTACTTGTGCCCCTAAGTTTTGTTGTTGCGAACAATGCTTATTTAAGTTTGTAAGTTGAACCAACATATTTTGATGCACTGGTCATGCCACATATTTGAAAAGTGCACTAGTGCAAAATGGGCCATTAGGGATCCAACCCTGAGAACTTTTATTCTCAAATGACAAGTCTCAAAGGTGGGAGAACGCAACTGGAGGGAAAAGAACAGCCTCTGGGAACATGAAAGAAAAAGAAAAGGGGCTGGTTAGTGGACTGTGTTTGAGCAGCAGGCTGGATGTGATCCAGGGCAGGGCTGTGGGGGTTATGACCAAAGAGTTGAGGATGGGGACACTGTGGGAAGGGTGCCCTTCATCATCATTCTTGACTCCAGTGACCTCAAGCAGGTGCCAGTGCCTTCAGACGTGTGAGGCTCCAAGCTCCCCGAGCCAGTTCTGCCAGACAGGGCTAAGCCATTTTAACACATTGCTTATCCTGCTAGCAAGACACAGGTTGGAGACCTCTGTGCAGATGGCCATATGTGGCTCTGTGCAAGTCTGGCAGGCACCAGGAGTGAGA
The DNA here is from genome assembly GCA_963574695.1 of Propithecus perrieri. Lineage (NCBI taxonomy): Eukaryota > Metazoa > Chordata > Mammalia > Primates > Indriidae > Propithecus > Propithecus perrieri. Next base: position 40,774 of record CAUYRB010006889.1, on the reverse strand, counting down.
GGCTGAGCCCCAAAAAAACTAAATTCTAAGCTCCTATGAATTCTTGTCTCTTTGGTGCTAGAATTTAAAAGGATGATTATTTATGAAAACAGTTCATCCAGCCTAGCAACTTCCCCACCTTATGTTCTGAGGAGCTGTGGATTTGCACAGATGAGGAGAGAGCTGACGTCAGCTCAGTAGGTGAGGAGCTGAGATTTAAGTCAAAAACCATTCAAGCCTTTCGGGAGTTTGTTTTCCTTTTGTCCAAATGCATTTGTTCCCTTTAACCTGTGAGAACATGATTTTATTCATTTGTTTGTTTCCCCCTCAAAAAATAATTAGTTTTAATTGAATTGAATAGTCCCATTCAAGACATAGCTTCTGGTTTCCTATTTTGACAGTTGCATTTTGTAGGAGGTGGTTTCTGAACTAAAATTGGGCAGGAGAAGGCCTCAGGGCATTCTGAAGGAGGGCTTGGCACCCGGGTACATAGGCCCCCAACAGATACTAGACATGTTGACAGTAAACTCTGCTTCTCTGCTGATCACAAAGACAGTGCCTTAAATGCTTTCATGCCCATTATCTCCTATCACCCTGAAGTGATCTCAGAGTTGTCTCAAGTGACCCTTATTACCCCCCATTAAGAGGAGAGAATAATTAAGGCTTGGAGAGATGGCAGTCTGTCAAGAGCTCATTTCTCCAGCCAGGCCACACCAGCAGAGCATGCTGCTATTCCCACTGGCAGGGTGGTTATACCCTCGTGCCTCTCTCACAGCAGACTTGCTCCCCAACAAATCCATCTTCTTACTCCCCCTTCTTGGTTACCAGAGGATAACATGGAGACCACTGTGCAAATGCATAACTTTGGAACCCCAGCATCACCACCTCTCCAGCACGACCACTTGCACTTATGGAAGCTTTGCTGGTTTTCACATTACAGGGCTGGGTATTATCAAAATGCTAACCATGGTAATCGGGGAACAATCAACTGTGCATCCTGGGGAACCTCTGTGGACTCATACATTCATTCTAGGCCAAGACCATATTCTCCTAAGGTGTCGCTTTAACATAACATTAAAACCTGCCATGTTTTCCTTTCTTCATAAACCACAGTCTTGCCTTTGAGGAAGTGCTTCAGAAAAAAAGAATGAACGAGAAGCTTTGTACATTATCTTAGAGTCCCATATTCAGACTTTGGCTCTAATATTTAACAGCTGCGTGACCTTGGATAAGTGAGTTACTCTTTCTGAGTCTCAGTTGCCACAACTGTAACAAATAAAAAGAAGAGTAAGAACCCTCATAGAGTTACTTGGCACTCAAAAGGAACAACACATATGAAAATACACTTGGAAAGTGTAATAAAGATGATAGCAACAATCATAATACTTGTATACTGTGGAAGAAGTCAGAAGTTGGAATGGTTTCTTTCTCACTCTGCCTTGGGGAAAGTGAGGCACCCAGAATTCAAATAAAAGCCAAAATTGTTGGGGGACTGGCGTGTTTAAAACATATTAGGCTCAGAGATGGACACTGTTACAATGATCACACAAGTCTTTGTGGTAGAATCAAGGTGACATGAGGGAATGAGGGTCCTTTGAAAGTAAGAAGATATATAGAAAAAGCATCATTATCTAATGCTAAAAAACAGAGGGCTAGAATTTGGTTGAAGTCATTTGGTTGAAAAGTTTTCTCTTGTACAATTCCTGCCCTTAGAGGAAGATCCAATGAAAGCCCGGTTCTGGGGGACAAGCTGTGCATGCAAAGCACCTGTTTCCCTCAAACCCTAGAGTGGTGTGTGTGGAAAACCTGGCTTACAGGAAGAAGAGAAGATGGAAAGACTTGGCCACTACATGACCCTTGGATCCAACCATTCCACCTGGAGGGAGGAGAGTAGAGAGATATCATTGCAACTGGACACACTTAATCCCTCCAGAAATGAACACCAACTCTGAACCTAGTATCTTATACAGGTGAAATATGACAATTCCTTGATACTTATTATTATGTCACACCAAGGTCAAGGTCTCTCAATACATATTGATTGAGCACCTTCTATGTACCAGACACTATTATAGCTTTGTAGAAAGAGGGAAGAACGGGGCCAGCATAGTCCTGATTTTTATGGACTGGGCAATCTGGTACAGCCATAACTGTAGTTTGGATTAAGCACTAGGGTGAAAACAGATATGGGGCTGTTGATGAGAAGATGAGAGAGTGGCAAGGAAAAGCTCCTGGAGGTGGCTTATTTTAGACAATTTTTAGTGGTAGAGCTGGGATTTGAACCTAGGGGCCACATGCTGCTAGAGATACAGTCCCCTTAAATCATGAAGTGCTGTATCTTGAAAAGGGTAAAGAAATCACGGCCTCATGATCTACTGGCCTTGTTGCATTATTAGTAAGAATCAGCTGTAGTGCCAAGTTGTCTTCATTCACCTTACTGATTTATGGAGGGCCATTCAGGGCTGAAACCATGCTTACAATACAATCACTGCTCTGAAGGACCTCAATCTAGGGGTAAGAGAGGAAACTTCAATGTGGTGTGATATATGCAATGACACAAGTGAAGGTGTGGCTATAGGAGCCCAGAAAAAAGGGCAGCTAACTCAGCCTAGTGGGGCTTTGAAGACTTATGGGAGGAGGTGAATTTGTATTAGAGGAAAACAGGCCTATGAGGGCTGGGAAGGGATGAAGGAGACTTTTTGGTAAGGGAGGCATCTCATACCAAAAGCTACAAGTAAGAGAAATCTTGGCATTTTCCAGTAATTGTAGCAGAATCATCATGGGTAGAGCAGATGGATAAGGAGTTTGCAAGAGCTGAGTCTGATATGTGAGCACTAATTAAGTCAGGAAGGCTCTCATTAAGCCACATGGGGGAATCTGGACTTTGTTCCAGAGGAGAGTAGGGAATCATGGTTTTAAACGGGAGGGTGAAATGATCAAACGTGAGTTTTGAAAGTTCGTTGTGCTCCTTTACAGAGATAGGGTGCCTTATCGAGTGATGAGACAGCAGCATTCAAGTAGTGCGAAGGCTCTGACACTCATGTTACCTGGAAGCAATATGGCCAGGTAGAGAAGGTGGGCTTTAGCCTTAGGTAGATCGGGGTATCAGTCTTTGTTATGCTACTTATAAGCTATGTGTCTTCTGAACCTGAGTTTTCTCCTCTGTAAAATGAGGATAAAGATAGTACTTCCTAATAAGGCTGCTGTGAGGATTAAATGAGATAATGTGAATACATGTAAAGTTCTTAGCACAGTGCCTAACACATAGTTAAGTACTTGAGAAATGATAGTTGAAAAAGTCACCTGGAATTTTTCATGACCTCTAATTATATCATCAAGAGCTTTTTATACACCCACATTTGGCTACTATATTTCTTTTTTAAATTGAAAAAATGTTTATTTTATTTTTAATTGGCAACAATTGTATATATTTATGGGTTACAATGTGATGTTTTGATACATGTATACATTGTGGAATGATCAAATCAGAGTTCTTAGAGGAACTCACTCATTTCAAGTTTTTGGACTCCTTTCTCAAATCTGCTCTGTTGGCTCAAATAGAAGTCAAAAAGAAAACAAGGGAGCAGTCACTCCCCACCCTATTCTATTTCTGTTTGAGACTTTGATAAGAGTGGAAACATTTTCAATGCAGCAAACTCTAAAAGGAAGAGCATGAGCAAGGAGAGCTTGGGAGGGGCAAAGGTTGGGTACAGCATGGCCCTGGCACTTTGAGAGCACCAATCAACGTTAGCTGGAATTGTGATTGGCGTAGTTAGAGTTTGTGGGCTGCCAGCCCAAAAGCAGGCCAACAAAAATAGTTCATAGGAGAAATTTACTTGTGTTTTAGATTTGAAAAAAAAAATCACTGAGGGCAACTATGGAATATCCATATTCACTCTCTTAGGCTTCCAGGATGCTCTTTCCAAATCAAAGCAACCCCTTCACCACCCAGCACACACACCTTTGCATCTCTGGTGTGTCATTAGTGACATTAGGAGAAACCTCTCTTGTGAATGGGACACACCATACATATTTAATCTGACGGGGCTTGCTCTGGCTCTACTTTCTGCATAATAATAGTTTATTGATGACAAGGAGAGAACAAAGAAAAGTTAGCTTAAAGTGGATGGTCATTTTGCCTTTTCCTTCTCTGGAATTCAGTCTGACTCATAAAAACTAGCAGCTCCTCCTTTTATGTCTGGAGGAGGACAAATGGGTGGCAAGACAGGCAAGGAAATGGCTAAGGGTGGAGAGCAGGAACTGAACTATAGCTAGGAACCAAATTGCGGGTAAGAACTGTTCCCTAGTGGAAACAAACACAGTAAGGAGCTCCTAGTGACCTTTAACTGACCTGGGGCTCATTACCATCTAATTAGCATAACATGGGTGGAGTTTTTGTGAAGGATTCTGGGGAAGATGCCTGCACAGAAAGGGAAACAGTTACATAACCAACCTGTTATATAACTTGTCATGTGATCTGTTATATAACCACAACCTGTCAATCACCCCAAAAGGCGGGAAACAACAATCCCACCAGGAGAAATCCAGGACAAACTAGTGAGCTTATAAAAGGCAGCATGTGCTTGGACTTGGGAATCTTTCTCCACTTGTGGATACTGACCTGTTCTCTCTCTCTCTCTGGAATGTATTTTAACTTTGTGTAGCTTCCTTCCTTACTTTCATTCTTTCTTTTATGTGATAAACTGCTTATAAAATTGCTCTGTGTTTGTGATCACTCTGTCATTGGCTCGACTTGGTATCAGTACTCATTCTTGACGCTGGGAACCGGGCGACCAGGGAAAATGCAGACAGACCTAGCACTGCTGTTTATCTATGCTGAGGACCTGTAAGAGTTTCAAAGAGTGGGGTTTTATTCCAGATAAATGGAGTGTCCTTATTGGAAATGCTGAGCAACGAAGCTAAAGGGGAAGAAAAGAGGTTCAATGATGTTAAAAGGCTAAGAATTGTAGGCCAATTAGTTAGATTGAGTATAAGCATCAAAGGTAACGTCTCACTCCTGGCTCTCTTTTTGTTTTTCAAATTTCTTTCCACACATGCCCCTATCTCTATTTTTGCTGTTTATTTTGCTGATTGTTCTTGAAAGTAAATTATTTTATCTGAATTTTTTCACCTGATGTCACGTTATCATTTTTATGTACCTCCGTTTGCATCACAGTGATGCTCACCCATTGTAGCAAACAGCTATAAAATGCAACACAGAGAAGAGTTTTGTAACTATTTTAGGGAACTATGAAGTGACACCACGACTTCACTTAATATTGCTGAGCACTGGACTAGGAGCTAGGGTGATGAACGAATGTATGGGATTCAGATGACTTTAACATTTAGAGATTTAGAAGTGTCTGGGCACAGCTGATGAGTAGGTGTGGCCCATAGCCCCCGGGGTTTATCTTTGAAATTTGATGGAATGTTGGGTGGAGAGAGAATGCCTTTAAGGAACAAAATTTGCATGTGTAGGGGGGGTGGAGGGGAGGTGGTGCCTGGAGGCAACGTTGGCAAAGGGAAAAGCTAGGACCCTGCCTATCCACTGGCAGGCTGTGGGCTTGTGTCTGAGTACCCTGCAGAGAGGGACTCCAAAAAGAAGTTGAGGAAGCTATTTCCATGGAGACAGAGGGTTAGGGAAAGGGGGAGGAGGTAGGCGAAGAGGGATGGGGTGGCAGAAAGAAGGTTTCTGTGACAGCCAAGGCAGGAGGCTTCCAGAGTGGCTGTCTGAATGGGGCCAAGTGGGGGAAAAGGTGCTTTCTCTCCCACTCCTCAGCCCAATAGTGAGCTCAGTCACCAAGGGGACACAGCACTAGTTGTGCCTTGAGAGATAGTGGCTCCTCCACCCCCATAGCTCTCACGTGGCAGCAGCGGGGCTGGAGAGGTGTCACATGGAACAGCTTCAAGGGCAGTGGACATCAGTGAGTAGAACAGGATTACCTGTAAACACAAGTGATCCACCCCCAGGAATTTCCAATGCAACTCAGGGACCCTTTAAGGGTGAAGTGAAGGCTGGCATTATTGGGGAAGGAGAAGGTGGGGCAAGAAGCCAGAGACTTAATAATTTACTGTTACTTCAAGTGATGTGTCACTGCGTGCTTGTGGAGTGTGAGGAAATTTAGGTTACATATATTGGTAAGTAGTATTCCATAAGCAAACAACACACAGTGTGGCCAAACATTGAGACAAGCAGCATTTTTCTTATGTCATCCCAATTATCTTCTCTTTTCTAGAAACTTACATACTGGAAACCTAAAATATTAAATATTTCCTTAAGTTCCCTTTCAAACCCATCAATTCAATTTTCCCTATACCTGCACAATTTCATTCTTTTTTTAACGGTACATTCTAAATCACTGCTTTGTTTTGCTCTGACAAAATATGTTAGCATTGAATTATCTTACAGGAGTCTTGTGCAAATATTATATAAACATTTATAATAGATTGCCACTGAAATGCCAGGTAACATATATCGCCCCTGGACACTCTCCCTTTGTTATGACTGCAATTTTCAACGTAAAGCAAGTGGACAGAAGGACAAAAACGAAGGAACCCAGACTCAGGGTGTGTATCCCATTTCGCACTTAGGGCTGTGTGAGCCAGCATGTTGCACAACCTCTCTGAGTCTCAGTTTGACCATTTAAAAACTGGGGCTAATAATAGTCTCTACATTGTGGGGTCTCTGCGAGGATTAAATGAGATAATGCAATTATAGCAAGTGACAGTGGCAAGCACACAGTGAGGCTCTATGATGGCTCTTTAATGGGGAAGGAAACAGTTACAACCCTGTGCTTTAGGTACAGAATTTCATCACCTAAGTCAGGATGGTAGTAACATTCATTACGAATGAAAATTTGGATGGAAATGCATTATGTTCCCCTTTGGATGATACTGATGAGTTCCGGTTTCTGTTGTTGGACAGGATGGCTTTTTATACTTAGCTGATGCTTTAAAATAAGTCAAAGGAAGATCTAGCACTTTGGATTGTATCAATGTAGTAATGTAATATTGTGTCCTTGAACAAGCTAGACTTGTTGGCATAAATTTCACTCCATAGCGTTCTAGCAATCTCTATAATCAAGAGATACTGTGCTATAGATGAAATAGGATGGACCTGGAGCCAGACACAATTTCTAGGGTCAAATTCTGGCTTAATGACATACAAATTACACCTTAGCCATATTATACAACCTCTCTGAGCCTTACTCTTTTCCACACAAAGAGGCTGCTTTGCAAAGTTGTTTTAAAAAGGCTTATCACAGTTGCTGACTATAGTAGGTGCTGTGTATGTGTTGGTTTCCTTTCCATTTTGCGTCCATATTTTAAATTCTAAACCAACATATTACCAGTGTAAGTCAATCAGGTATTAGAACATAAGAGCCAGACACGTTGTAACGTACTAGAAGGACATTGGTGAATTTGAATTTTTCTTCATAGCCTAATAAATTGTCAGGAATTAGAAGTCCTTTGGAGACTTCCAGACAGCAAGTGATAATGAACCAAATTATCTACTTAACATGGTCATCCTCTAAAGGAAGAATTGCTAAAGTATTTGACAAGTTGTTTTGGATAATATGTGGTCAGTGAAGTTCTTGTATGCTGGGGAATAAGGCGCTATACTATTTATTGACAAGCTCCTTCGCGCCAGACACCACTGAGTGATCTCCATAGCTTACCTTTGCTCTTCACGACAACCTTGGATTCACAGTCTGTTTCATCAGTTACAAAGTGCATACCTTTGGGCAAATCATTTAACCTCTCTGACCTTCAGTGTTCTCATTAGTGCAGAATAATAACATCCATGTTCCTGTTGTGAGAACCAAATAAGATAACACCAAATTGCTTTGTAAACTGTAAAGTGCTCTGTAAATGTTAGCTATTGTTGTGAATTAAAAGAACTCTCAGGAACGGAAATCTGGTTTGTATTGATGTCTCGATAAGCCTCTCGTCTGGTGCATCTCTACAGTTGAAAGCATCACGGGAAGGGGCTAGTAATTTATTAGGTATCTACTATAATACGTTCCAAATATCCTGCAGGGGCTTTCCCATACTGACTGAGGTCCTGGGTTTCCCTGGAAGACTTCTGTATACCTTTGTAAGTTCCTTTGCCTGTAAGTGGTTGTTGTAGATGCCTTGGTGCACGTGACAACAGCAACTCAGGGAAGAGCTAGCTACATGCAAAGCAGTCTTAACTCCAACCTCGGGGCCTGTCATAGAAAGACTGGTGACCATCACATCAAAGTCCCCAAGTCTTTCATTTTTAACAGTAAAGATTTTTTTCTTAAGAAAACAATCCATAAAGGTAGCATCTCTTCTCTACCACATCCTTTTGTGATCTGTGTCTTCAGGACAAAAATAAACACCCTTTCTCTTGAACATTATGTTTTCCTACTTATTTATTTATTTGTTTGAGAAAATTGTCATCCAAAGCGCTTCAATCAAATCTCCTTTGTATTTACCCTCCCTGATGCCTGCTCAGTCAGGTGACACACATGGCACTGTAAATTGCTCATAACTGAAGAATCAGAGCCCTTGCTGTAGCTTATTTTATTTTATCCACTTTTTAGTGCTTTTGAAATCCTGGCATTGATGGCAAGAGAGGTGAACTTTTTCTTTCTCAGCTTTGGGATAAAATATGCTTTGCCTAAAGCACACTCTGAGAGTTTTTCTTTGTACCTTCAAGATGGAAAGAGCGAGCTGAAAACAGACTGACAGACCCACATGGGCATGTTCTTGGCTTACATGGGAGCGAGCTGGTGCCTTACTGATATTGCTGACAGAACTGTCATCCTTCTAACGCATGGCTGGGGGAAGGCTCTAGCTTTCTCTAGGAATGGATCCCCAAGGTTAGAACAAGCTTGTGAAACAGAGTCGGTTTCCATGGTCACAATGGACAAGGTCTTCTTTCACTTGTCTCTTGCCCTCGATCCTCATTACCCCAATGTCTGATCACTTCTTCCTTGGAAATGTGTCTTAGATCCAGTCTTTTTTCTACACGTCTAGTTTTATTCTGGTCAAGAGTCTTGGTCACCTCATTACTAAATAACTAGAATGGCTTCCCTCTGTCTCCATTTTACCAAATTAGAAAAGTATGTTTCCCTTTTCTAATTTGCCTTGGACACTTCGTTTCAAGAGAATACTCCAAAGACATGACTTTCCACTCCTGCTCCAGGGTATGCAATGGCTTTCCACTGTCTATCATATTGAATCTGTAATCCTCTGCCTTGCTTTTAAAGTTTCTCCTGGTAAAGAGGGCTCACTTCTGCTAAAGATTAATGTCCAAAATCTTGGGCTCCATTCTTAACCTTGTCAAATCCTGTCTCTGTGTCTTTGGAAATTTCACTTTACCTCTTTGAAACACAGCTTCTATAATACATTTACAAAATTAAGGGTGTAGTAGATATATTGGGGCCTATCTACCTAGTTCATGATGATCCTCTTCTCCCAAAACTGTAGTATTTCCTTCTCCTCACTCCCCTTTCTCCTCCATTCCCTTCTTGATTTCCTCCCCCATTCTTTCCTTTTCTTTACGTTTTGATTTGATTTTGATAAAAAATTTCCAGGGCATAAAGAATTTAAGTGACTTATAAACTTGAGTCACATACAGTCTATCTTCCCATATCATGTCTATAAACTGTTTTAAAAGGAATCATGTAGTGTGTATTTCAAAATAGCAAAAAGAGGAGATTTTAAATGTTTTCACCATAAGGACATGATAATATTTGAGGTGATGAATATGTTAATTAGCCTGATTTCATCATTCCACAATGTATATATGTATGGAAACACCACATTATTCCCCATAAATATATACAATTATTGTTTGTTAATTAAAAAGAAATTAAAACTTAGAAATAGAAAGGAATCATGCCCTCCAAGCAAGGTTTAGAGATCAAAGACTTCCATTCAGAATTGCTCCCCAGTGGAAGAAGAGAGAGGACTCAGTAGAAGCACCAGGACTGTGCTAAAGGCTGGGACAAAGCAAGGCAGAAGGGTGCAGAATGTTGAAGACAAAACAAGCCATTTTCATCAGGGAAGGGGGAGGTCCTCCCTGCATCATCATTACACATGCCAGGGTATGTGGCTTAAGTCTGTAGCTGTAGGAATCTTGTTTAGCTACTTGGAAGTATTTTTTTAAAGCTATTACTGAGGTATGACATAACTATTCAGGAGCTCTTGAAGTTTTCTTTAAGTTTTTAATGGAACATTCTAAGGGAAAGGGATGGGCAAAAGTTTAGCCTGGGTGGCATCAGAGAACGGAAATGTAATTAAATATCCAAATCATAATCTTTAGACTATGGAATTATTTTTAAAAGTATAAAGATCTGTTTTCCCTAGGATTAATAAGTCTATCTCATGACATTTATCCTTCCTGCTTTGTTTCTCTTGCATTCTTCCCCATCCTGAGAAATGGCAGCTCCATCTTTCTAGTTGTTCGGGTTTATAACCCTATAGCCGTCTTTGGCACTATTTTCCCTCACACTGTACATTCAGTTTGTCAGCAATCTCGTTGTCTCTACCTTCAAAATACGCCCAGAATCTGATCCCTTCTTATCATTTCCACTCTTATCACCTACATGTGATACAACATCTCCTCTCAAATGCATTATTTTGATAGCCTCCTAAATGATCTTCCTGCTTCTGTTTTAACCTCCTTTAATATACAGTAATTTTGTTAATGCTTAAATAATTTCCTTCCAATAGCTTCTTATCTCACCTTGAAGAAAAGCTGGTATCCTTATCTGATAAAGATCTACTGGCCCTTCCTTATATGCAACCTTCTCTGTTACTCTCTGACCTTACCTTACACTCTACCCTCTCCACTCCTTCATTCCAGTCTTTAACTTCTTTGCTACTCCTCATACACGCAGATGTGTTCCTGCCTCTGAATCACTGCCCTGGTTCTTCCATCTCCTGGAACACTCTTTTCTTAGAAGTGCATGTGGTTCACCAACTTTGGGACTTTACTCAATTGGTTCCTTCTTGGATGGGCTTCCTGGCCAGTGTATTTACCATGTCTGACCCTCCCTATTCCCTTTCACTGTTCTATTATTTTTTAGTAGCATACATTACCATTTAGCATATCATATGTCCTACCTATTTTTCATGTTCATTTTCAGTCATCTGCTATAGAATGTAAGTTCTGTCAGAGCTTATCATCTCTTCCTGTGGTCTATTTTGTTCTCTGAAGTATTTCCAGCGTAGAGAGCAGTATCTGGCACATGGTAGGCAATCAGTATTTGTTGAATGAACGAATGAATGAATGAATTGCTGAAAACCAATCTTTGCTGTCTTCTTTCCTTAGGAAATGACATTTAATAACCTGAGGAATTTTAAGTCCATTGCTGCCTCAAATTTGCAGGGTCCAAATTTGGACTTAGATAAGGAAAGCTAGGACTGATCATACACTTACATTTGAAGTGACCTTAATTCCGCAGTCTTGCCACTAGCTGCAATGGTGCCGATGAAATGTCAGTTGCTAACAGACCTAAAGACTAGGAAACTGTGGATGACTAATGAGCTCAGTTAACCTCTGCTCTTCCTCCTTCTGGGGCAGGGTCCAGAGGGCAAACTGTCAATAAATAGACACTGGGTCCTCTAGCTTATTCCTGCTGCCACTTAATTATAATAAGCCGGAAGACAGAGACTGGCAAGAGAAACAGGATTTTCACCACTAACATGGGATTCCTAGAATCACAAATGACAAAGTTATAAAGGGTCTCTAGAAGTAGTAAGCTGGGAAGGTCTGTTTTGTGCTGCTATAACAGAATACCTGGAACTGAGTAATTTGTGAAAAACAGAGATTTATTTCTTACAGTTTTGGAGGCTAGAAAGTCCACAATTAAGTGGTCCACATTTAGCGGGGGACTTCATACTTCCTCATCTCATGGGGGAAGGTGAAAAGGTGAGTGCATGCAAGAGAGAGAAAGAGAGAGAGAGACAGAGAGAGAGAGGGAGAGAGAGAGCGCACACACAGGAGTGTGTGAGCATGCAGGTTTCGAACACACTTTGGTAAAAAACTCTACTCTTGCAATAAAGCAATAATGAACACATTCCCATTATGACATTAATTTATTCATGAGGGCAAAGCCCTCGTGATCTAAACACCTCCCATTAGGCCCCACCTCCCAACACTATTGCACTGGGGATTCAGTTTCCAACACATGAACTTTGGGGAACACAGTCAGACCATAGCAAAAGAATAGTGAAAAAGACAGGAAGCTGGTTGTAATATTGAATGGTTGAATGACCTAACTGATAGTTATTTCCAGGGCTCAAGTTTTCCTTCTGTTTCATGGGGATGGAGATGATTGGGGATCATTGTGTTCAACTCTGTGACTTTATAGGGAAGTAAGCCGAGGCTCAAGGATGTTAAATTATTTTTGGGGTTGTACAATAACAGACTCTTGGTACTAGAACCACAACCCAGGTCTTCTCACTGTCAATCCTGGGCTCACTCCTGGCCCTTGGGCACTTTCTCAGGAGGTGGAACGTGAAGGTTGCAGAGATGGCCTGCTGGCCTCCTGCCAAGGAAGCATCCCTCCAATATCTCTGAATCATCGAACAGAAAGATTATCCACTTCTATTAAGCTGGTAGAGAAAGGGTGGGCAACTAAGGATGGGTTTGGAAAAACTTAGCGGAAGGAAGGGGAAGCATTTGGGAAAGGCAGAGAATAACGATCCTGGATGGAAAAGAGTCCTCAGTGGCAAAATAATTGGAATATCTGAGCATAGAAAAGGGTAGAGATAAGAAATAGCAAGAAAAGTGCACTCTGGAGAAGGAGGAATAGGAAATGGAAGGGCACAAGTGTATACATGGAAATTTGCTGTATTCATTAAAAACTGATATTTGATAACATGCTTTCTTTCTTCCTTCTGAAATACCCTGTGCTTCTTTCTCGGTGACCACTACCACAATACACACACACACACACACACACACACACACACACACCTTTTCATCTTCTCTTATCTAAATTACTCAAGGCACAGATCTACTGACATTCGCACTGTGAAGCTTTCCTTTTCTTGATACACAGTGTCATCTTTCCAATGCTGCCTCTGGTACCTGCCCCCTCTGAATTCCCACAAGTCTTGTATATCTCTTTTGGAACTTTTGATTTGTATGTGACTTATTCTTGAACTCAGATTAGTGTCTAGTTAGTCTTTCTACCACTTTCTAGCACTTTACCTCAGTGCATGCTCTCAAAAGACAATTGTTGAAAGAATGAATGAATGAATGGGAAGATTTTCTTAAGGTAATAAAGATAAAATTGTGAGCATTTCTAATAGATACTACATACACACACACACACACACACAAAATAGAGCAGTGCTGAGAAAATAGCTTGAAAAATACTGTACTACCTAAGAAAGTTACACTGTGTACAAAATAAAGGACCACAATATTGAGGATAAAGACAGAAGAGTAACAGGAACCTAAACCCTAGAGTGAGGTGGGGCTTGAGAAAAAGTGTTAAGGCTTACGAAGACTTTTCATGTATATTCAGGCCAAGAAGAAAAAAAGAGATGATCCGCCTCGTGCTACTTTAACACTCACAGATGACAAGAGAACACTAGAGTACCTGCCTTCTATTTGACTTGTACCTTTTAACCAATGAGAAGTCTCAAGGAAAGTGTTGAATAATCTTTATTATATTGAAGATGAAGTTTGATACATGGGAGAAATGAGGATGGAAACAGCTACCTGCTTTAAATGAGAATCTGCTTCAGACACAGATGAGTGGTATCTCAAAGCTCTGGAAAAACTTGGCTAAGTGAATAGAAACTCCTCAATGTTTGAAGAATTATGTAGAATAGGAATGAGATCAGAAGACTGAAGAGTAACATGTTATGGCCCAATTTTTCAGAAAGGTGAAAAACAGATTCTAGAAACTTTAGACCAGAAAACTTAGCATCAATCCTATTAATAATTTCTTCATAATCCTAATTTCACATCCTCATCTCAGATGATGGTTAAAGCATATGAAGCATCTAGATCATTTATCTATTTCTTTGTTCTTTCCAGTTTTCTGTTTCAAATTCATCTCAAACTTATGTCCTGAACTGTACTTTTGTTTTCACTCTCCCTTCTCCCCTGCCAAACTGCCCCTCGCACAATCCAGCAAATGACATTGCCTTTCCTCTGATTGATCATGCCAGAATAGGTGTTATCTTTGCAACTGGCCTCTTCCTCATGCCTCCCACCATCCATTATTAACATGATGACCCTGAACCATCCCTTGTCACCCTGCCTCCATGGCCAGGCCAGATAGCCTGATTTCTATTTGGTTCCTAGTTAGGAGGGACTGCTAAGTAACCTACCTATGGAGTGACTTCTGTGTGCTCAGAACTCTAAAGAACTCTGCTCTTCAGGACTAGAATAGTCAATAATTAGAATCACTTGTGTATTTCCAATTCCAATAGGATGATCAGAACCCGCTACGTGCAGGACTCAGCAGAGGCACGCAATCCATCCTCACTGATGGGAGCTCCAAATCCAGAGATGGATGGACCTTTCTGTGCACAAGGCAGAGAAATGACACCATGTCAGGATTCCTGGTCATTCTGAAGGTGAGGACTAGTATAGTGCCCTGCACTCACTGGGACCTCACAGTTTCAAGACACTAACTGAACATTTTCAATGTTGTGTGACTATGTTTTCACATATAAATGATACATAAATTTAAACATGAGATAACAGTATTTCAAAAAGCCCTTATGGTATTCCCATAAATACCTCTAAATTCTGTATAATATGATCTGACAGACCGTACTGAGGCCAAACTTCAGAAAACTGAGAGAGAGAGAAAACCTAGATATTTTTAAATGTTTAAGTTCAGGAGATTGGAACTGTTTATAATTTCAAGTTTTCAAGAGGAAAAAAATTTTTTTCTATTTCTACATTTCCCTAAAATTGTATTATTTTGTTTTAAACTCTTTTTAATGCTATGTTATAAACTCTCTTCCTCATCCGACCATGATGTCTTAAAACGATTATGAGAAATGTCTTGAGGTCTTACTTTCTCGGTTCAAATCCTGGCTGTACCACTTAGGCATGGTACTTAATCATTTCCTGCCTCAGTTGTTTTATCCGAGAATGAGGATTATAGAGGGGCCTGCCCTGACGGGTTGCTGGCAGGAGTTAACGAAATGATACCGTGAAGCACTCAGAGTTGTGCCTGCCACACTAAGTACATACTCGATATGTGTGAGCTGAGTTATTTGTCTGTATTGTTATCAAGACTGGAGTCTCAGCCCTGCTCTCATTTTGCTATCTGTCCTTAGGGAAGTCATTTAATCTTAGTTTACTCAGTGGTTGGCCAGCAGGGCCTGGACTCCCTGATCATTCCAAGTTCTGGCCCTGATTATCTGGTGAATGGAGAACACTTTGGCCTTCCCTCTGCTCTCATGATGGCCACCTTGTTAGGCCAGAGAAGCTCAATTTAATTTAGTTCAATTCAATCCAATTCAATTCAACTCATCAATTCAATTAAGTACAAGTCATTAATTTCATTTATTCAAAAGTATCTCCTGAGGTTTAAGACATGCACAACACTTACAGACCTGTGGTCTTATAAATCTGAATGCTTTTGGTAGCTTCACATCTTTCTTAGTGGAGAGAAAGTAAGAAAGACTCTGTCTCCTTAGGGGTTTAAGGGGCTGTTCCTTTAAACAATTTTGAGGAAAACAACATCTAGCCAGTTTCTGGGAAACATACTTTTGATGTCTAAATGGTTCTAATTATTCACTACTCCAGGAGGAGGTTCTTAAAGGCTGGCAAACCTTCCCCGATGCTGCAGCAGAGGAGCTACTCAACTTAGGTGAAAACGAGAGGGTGGCTGTCATCAGAGTTCAAACTACGGCAAAATAAACAAAGCCCCAATTATAATTCCAGGCAAGTGAATGGGCTTTTCTATTTAGTCAAAAGGAATTGATTTTCCCTGGAGTGTCACTTACACCATAATGATTACTGGAAGGAAGACAACAGAGTGAGTGACGCAAAAATAAAATGAGATGGGCTGCAGATCAGTAGCTATCAACTGCTCTCCTTAAAAGCAGAGTTAGAAAAAATCCGATAGATGTGGAGGCAAGATATTTAAAATATTTTCTTTTTTTAAAAAATACTCATTCTTTTATTCCCTTTTTTTCTCTTTCTTTAAAAAAGGTGAGTTGAAGACCAACAAACAAAATGGTAAACTTTAATTCTGGGAAAAGTTATCTATATCTAATTGAGGCCTATTTGCTTTTATGTGTAAAAGACTAAATTAACCCAATGTTTAAGTAAGTTTCTCTGAAGGAATTCTTTATTTCAGAAACATGTGGCTTTAGACTCAAAGATCTTCTAGGCATAGCGTGAGCTTAGCCAGTCCCTAACTCCAGGCAACTAAAACAAACAAATCAATAAAAATTCTATGCTAAAAGGCATTTGTATTTCTCAATTGAAAACTAAAGTAGGGTCTAATAATTTGTTCTACATTCAATCACAGAGATTTTTTAAGTCATTTATTATACCACACTAAATTTCTCTGAACTACGCTTTGGTTCTTTATATTCAAACCTCCACAAATTATTAAAACAGAATTGCATTATTTTTTGCCAGATTATCTTGAATTTAAAAATCTGGAGCAGAAATGCTTCAAATTCCCTTACCTCCACCCAAGTGCTGTACTTGGCATATTTCTAGAAATAAAATTGATAATTCAGAGGTAATACTGTTTCCTTCAGGACTGAAAACTATTTCTTTGATTTGATGTTGTTTGACTAGCCCTCCAGGTGTTCTTTCTGGCTGCTATGCGTTTTCCCTCACTATTGTGTATTTAAATCTTTTTTATACCCAGCACATGTCTTACTTTTTTGAGGAAGTACCTCACCCTCTGTTTGTCCTGATGCAGTTACCTCTTCTTTTAAAGAACGTATGCAGGAGTCAAGTATTGTTCTGCCCACTCTATACTTATGTTAACACATGATAACTTGAAAAGCCTTGTTCTTTTTCTCTGTGTCTATGTATGTATGTGTGTATGTCTATTCTCTTTAGTTGTCTTAAAAGGGTATAAGTGTCAGGACATCATCTTCAGCTCTTATATCCCAACAAATGGCTGTGCACACTCTAAGTGTTCAATAAAGATGTGTTGCCTGTAGTTACATGTCACAGATGATGTACTGCTTTGTTTAGAGTCTCAATGATTTGCTGTGAAGATGCTGAACTCAGGGCTTTGATATAACTTTTGGCTTGTTTTCCATTTGGTACAACTGCATGCTCCCTGTTGTTGAATTTACTTCAGTCAAATGGTTAGGACTGTAAATACTCAGGGAGAAGGTCATTTTGTCTCTGTCCTATACAGGAGAAAATAGTCTGTTCTTTTCCTTTAACCTAACAAACCAAAGCAGCCCTGAAAAGGATGCTTTCAGTTATAATTCTATTTCCACATGTTTTGCTCACCATATCACAGTGTTTAAGAAACTGTTATGCCTGCCAAAAAGAGCAGTTAGTGACCTTATTTTGTAGGTGATAGAGCCATTATCATTCACCAGACCAGTATTTAGGACATGTGCACTGAATTATTTAAAACTAATAATGAACATGGAAAACATTAAAGTAAAAAATGCATGAATAACTTTATTGTGATAACATATTTACTCCTGGCTTGCCCAACTCTTCTCTTTTGTTCAAGGGCATACCAAGAACTTCAGAGATGATAATTCTGAGTACCTGATTGTTTTGCTGCTTTCAGCCACAACTCACTCACTCTCTGCTTTGCTTGGTCAAGAACATAGTGGTGGGATTGACTTCCAGCATGGCGGTGGAAGTAGCTCTGGTGTTTTGTTCTATGGTAAAACTGATCAGAATTACAAAAACACAAACTATTCAGAGCCTCTGGAAATGTTTCTAAGGGCAAAAGAAGAAAGAAACAAACATCAATTCTAGAAAATTTATGAAAATCCAGTAGAAAAGAGTCTGTGGTATTTGAACCAAGACCACCACGTCTCCCTTTCCTGCCTCCATTCCATACTGCTGCAGTAAAGAACCAGAGTTCCCTCTCCCCTAGCTCCTAATTGTAGAACTTTCTTCCCAGAAAAAGGAGGGCTCCACCATTTCTCATCCCACCCCCAGCTGCATATTGCTGAGGCTACGTCCTGAGAGACTGTAGTTGAGAAGTAGGGGCTCCCTTCTGCCCAACTCACACATGTGCAAGAAAGGCTCTACCTTGAGCATGGCCTGCTAAGAATACCGAGTTACTGACAGCTCTTGCTGTCATGAGGCAGTGGTTCCATGTCAGGAGAGTCAAGCTAAGAAGATCTCTGGCTACTAACTCCTTTCCACTGAATGCTTAGCTCCTAGAGTGGTGGTTTCAGAGAGAAGTTTGCCATCCCCAGCTCCAGAGCCCTGGCTCAGAGATTTTGCCTCAGACAAGAAACAGGCTCTAAAACAGACTACTGGACCTTTTTCCCAAAAGGATTGAATAGAACATGGAGAAGTTTAAGGCTTAAGAGTATGCTCAAGAAAATTAGAGGTTGTAGTGAAAGGCACATGTGAGACTCATGGAGTTAATGAAGCTCTAATGTAGGTCAGCTAGATGGAGCTGGAGAAGGAAACCAGACAGCTGGAAGTTCTCTGGGGGTCAGAACAAATATTAAACACAAATATCAGAAATTATTCTTTAGGGGAGCCACAATTTGGTTGAATTAATTTGCAGAGAGATTTATGTCCCACAGGATTGTTTAAAACAATAATACTGTCTGCTTGCGATTAATGATGTTTAATAGCTGGGTGTGGTCAGGGACACAGTGGAAGAGAGCCCTACCAGCACCATCATCATCTCAGGGCATATCCAAAGCTGCGCCTCCTTGAGGAGCAACATCAGAGTCCTTAACTAAAATAATCCAGGAGGTCACTAAATAAATAAAAATAATGATCCATGAAGGGGAGAACTAATACTCAGGAAAACTATATTATCTAAAATGTCAAGTTTCCAGCAAAAAATTTCAAGGCATGAAAGAAAAAGGAAAACATGCTCCATACATTGGAAAGAAAGTAGGAAACAGAAAGTGCCTATAAGAACAATCAGATGTCATATTTAGCAAAATATATTTCAAAATAGCCATTATAAATATGTTTTTACAAGCAAAGGAAAGCATTAAAGACACAAAGGTATTATGACAATATTACATCAGATAGTGAATATCAATACAGAATTAAAAATTATTTTTTAAAAATAGATATTCTTGAGTCATATAGTACAATATCTGACATTTTAAAAAAATCACTGAATCACTAGAGGAGATCCATAGTAAATTTGAAACTGCAGAAGAAAGAATTAGCAAATTTGTAGGTCAATAGAGATTATACAAGCCAAAGAACAGAGAAGAAAAAAATGAAGAAAAATGAAGGGAGCCTTGGGGAAGTGTTGGACAAAATTAAGTACACCAATATATGCATAATGGGAGTAGTAAAAAAGAGAGAGAGAAAGGGAAAAAAAATTAAGAAATAATGGCTGAAAATTTCCTCAAATTATCGACAATTAATACCCCACACCTCTAGGAAGCTCAATAAACTCCAGTAGGATATACACCAAGAGAACCATAGACAGACACATCATAGTGAAAACATTGAGAGTCAAAGACAAGAAGAAACTTTTTGAGTGTAACAGGAGAAAAATGACTCATTACTTATAAGGAAACCCAATAACATTATTAGCTCACTTCTCATCTGACATATTGGAGGTCAGAGGCAATGGGACAACATATTTAAATTGTTGAAAGAAAAAAAAAACACACAAAACAAAAAAACTCACAAACCCTGTCAACCAAGAAAACTATATCCAGAAAAGCTATCTTTCAAACATGAAGACAAAATAAGGATTTTCCAAGATAAACATAAACTGGCAAAATTTGTTGCTCACAGACCTGCCTTATAAGTAATACTAAAGGAAATTCTTCAGGCTGAAGCAAATGACCTGTAATGGTAATTTGAATCTACACAAAGAAAGAGCACCCATAAAAGTAATTATGTAACCTTAAAGACTCTGTAAATGCTATTTTTCTTCTTTATTCCCTTACCTGATAGGAAACAGAGCTATACAGGTGTAACAGTATCGCTGCTCTCCTCCTCCCTCTCTCTAATTAATCTATCAAAAACCCAAAGCTGATCTTGAGATAAAGTGTATATGGTAAGTCTTAGAGAAATCACCTAAAAAAAAAACCCCTAAACACCATAATGAACAATCATTAAAAAAATTAAAAAGGAACATTAGAAAATATTCACTAAATGAAAAAGAAATAAAGAGAAATAAACAAAAATACATGAGACATAAAGAAAGCATATAAAAATTAAATGTCAGATGTAAATCCAACTATGTCAATAAAGCATTAAATATGAATTGATTTAACAACCCAATCATAAGGCAGAAATTTTAAAACTAAATAAAAAACATGATTCACGTATATATTTTCTAAATGACACACATATTAAGATTCAAAAACACAAACAAGATTGGAAGTAAAAGAATTGAAAGTGGTATATCATGCAAATAACAACCACAGGAAAACTAGAGTGGTTATACTAGCAGCAAAGAAAAAAGACTTTAAGGAAAACTATATTACTGGAGACAAAGAGGGGTATTTTATAATGATAAAAGGGCCAATCCATCAGAAAGACATAATAATTATAAGCATGTGTGCAACAGAGCACCAAAGTAAGTGAAGCAAAAACTGAGAGAAATTAAGGGAGAAATAGATATGATAAATTTGAAGACTTCAATAACCATTTTTAACAATGGATAGAACTAGACAGAATATCAACAAGGATATAAAATACTTGAATATTATAAATGAGCCAGACCTAACAAACACGTATAGAATACTCAACAACAACTGAAACACATTCTTCTCAAGTTCACATGTAACATTCTCCAGGATAGACCCTATGCTAGGCAGTTTTAAAAAAAAAAAACCCTCATAATTTTGATAGGATAGAAATAATATAAAGTATGTTCTCCGACTACAATGGAATGAAATCGGAATTCAATAGTGGGAAAAAATTTGGGAATTCACAAATATGTCAAAATTAACCAGCAAACTACTAAATAACCAATGGATGATAAATAAATAAAAAGGAAAACAAAATACTCTGAGATGAATGAAAATCAAGATGCAACTTACCAAACTTATGGGATAAGCTAAGGCAATGCTTTATTGAAAAATTTATAGCTGTAAATGCCTATATTAAGAAAGAAGAAAGATCTCAAATCAATAACCTAACCTCTACCATAAGACACTAGAAAAAGAAGAGCAAACTAAATCTAATGCAAGCAGTAGGAAGGAAATAATAAAGATTATAGTTGACCCTTGAACAATATAAAGGTTAGAGTCACCAACCCCCCATGCAGTAAAAAATTCATGTAAAACTTTTGATTTTTCCAAAAGTTAACTACTAATAGCCTCCTATTGCCCAAAAGCCTTCTGATAACAGTTAATTAACATATTTTGTATGTTATATGTATTATGTACTGTATTCTTACAACAAAGTAAGCTAGAGAAAAGAAAATGTTATTTAAAAAGTCTTAGGAAGAGAAAATATATTTAGTGTTCATTAATGGATCATCATGAAGTTCTTTATTCTCATATCTTCACATTTATTAGGCTCAGGAGGAGGAGGAAGAAGAGGAGAGGTTTGTTTTGCTGTCTCGAGTGGCATAGGCAGAAGAAAATCCACATATAAGACGACCCGCATAGTTCAAACTTGCGTTGTTCTAGGTTCAATAGTACAGCAGAAATTAATGAAATAAAGAGTAGAAAAAGAGGGAAAAAATGAACACAAAAGCTGGTACTTTGAAAAGATTAAAAAATTCGACAAACTTTAGCTAGAATGACCAAGAAGAAAAGATAGGAAACTCAAATTAGTAAAATCAGAAATGAAAGAGAAGACATTACACCTCTGACTTTACAGAAATAAAAAATATTTTAAAGGAATATTATGAATAAATGCACGCTAACAAATTAGCTTGGATACATTGGGGAAATTTCTAGAAGGACAAAAACTACTGAAAATGACTCAAGAAGAAATATATAATATGAATATATCTATTTCAAATGAAGAGATTGAAGTAGTATTCGAAATACCACTCACAAAGAAAATCCCAGACCCAGATGGCTTCAATGCTGAATTCTACCAAACACTTAATGAAAGACAAATACCAATTATTCACAAACTCTTCCCAGAAACAGAAGATGAGAGAACTTTTGACCTCATTCTATGAGGCCAGTGTTACTCTGATACCAAAACTAGACCAAAACATCAACCTCAAGGTTCATCCAAGTTGTAACATGTATTAGTACTCCATTCTTTTCATGGTCAAAAAAATATTCCATTTTATGGATATACCACATTTTGTTTATCCTTTTGTATGTTGATGGATGTTTGGGTTGTTTCTACCTTTAGACTATTATGAATAATTCTGTTTTAAAAAATCTGTATACAAGTTTTAGTCTTTCAGTTTTCTTGGTATATACCTAGGAGTGTAATAGTTAAGTCATATGTTAACTCTGTGTTTAATCCTTTAGGGGATCACCAGACTGTTTTCTAAAGTGGCTGAACCATTTTATATTCCCATAAACAATGTATGAAGTTTCCTGTTTCTTCACATCCTTGTCAATACTTAGTAATTGATTAGAGATGGGATTGAGGGGGAGGAAGGTAAACTAATGAACACATTCAAATTGCAGTAAGTTTATAAAAGAAATAAAAGGGTCATAAGTGAGAGCAATGGCGTATGCTACCACAGTGGAATAGTCAAGAAAGACCCCTCTGAGAAGATGGCATTTGGGTAGAGACTGAAAAGATGAGAAGCGTGTAAAGAGGAGAGAGAAGAATAGTCTGGACAGGAAGGAAAGCAAGTGAAAAGACATGAGGCAGGGAAGAGCTTGGTGTCCTTATAGTCATGGCAAAGTCCCATGAGGACAGGGATTTTGTTGGTTTTGCTCACTAGACCTCTGGCACGTGAGCAGTGCCTGTCATAGTGGGTAATCATAAGACGTGGGTTGAATAAATTTTATCCCAAGTGTGAGTCTATGTTATTTTATGCCATATTCTTTTCAAAAGCCTCTAGTTGCTGCCTGGGGCATGGACTGTAGGTTCAAGTGAAACCAGGGGATGGAAGCAGGGGCAGGGGGCAGTTTGCAGTAGCCCAGGTGAGCGGTGATGGTGGTTTGAGCTAGGGTGGTGGTAGGGGAGATGTGGATAAGTAGAGACTTTGGAGCTATATTTTAGGGGTCAAATCCCCAGCACCTATTGATGGATTGGCTTTGGAGGTGAGGGTTTGGAGACATTTGCATTTATACAGATGGTGAAGACTGGGAGAAGAGATTCTGTAGGGCTTGAGGGAGGGCAATTAAGTGTACTATTTTCTACTTGTTGGTTTTGAAATGCTTATAATGGATCCAAGGAGAGAAGTCAAGGTTTTAGTTGGGTATTACATGTTTGGGGCTCCATAAAGTGGTCAGGCATGGAATGCACATTCTGAACGTTGGTTATTTCTGCAGCCATGGGACTGGATGGGCTCACCATACAGAACAGTACAGATGCATGAGAGAAGGGAGTCTGGGATGAATCCTGGAAAGAAAAACTAGTGTGGTGCCACTGAAGCTGGAACCCAAGAGGAAAGTATTTCAAACACTAGGATGGTCCACTGTGTGGCGTGTTCCTGAGAAGTGTGTAATATGTAAACAGAGAAGTGATCATTGGATCTGTCGCCTGAATTGAGGTCATTCATCTTATATTCAAACTTTTATGTTTTTTATTTGAAAAATAATATAACCATAGTATAAAATATACTGAAAATAAAGAGAAATTTATTGGTACCTCCGACAAGAAGGATTTTCAGTGGCGACAGAGCTAGATAGAGTGGGTTGAATGATGAATGGGGATTCCTGGGTGGCAATGGCATATTAAACACACAACTATTTGTTTCTTCCTGAAACTCCACTGAGAAGACAGTAAGGAGATTTGTTTTTTAAAGGCATAAAGCAATAGGGACAGAAGAAAAAGAGCAAGAAAAGTTTAGGATTGTAAAGAAGATGGATGAATGTGGTTCTGGATCTAGTATTACCAGCATCTCCTGGGAGCTGGTTAGAAATGCAGAATCTCAGGCCCCCTCCAAACTTATTGAATCGAAATCTGCTTCACAATACGTCCCTCTGCTCTGCATGCACATTGGAGTTTGAGAAGTGTAACTTGGCAGACTCTAGAAAATGAAATCCTAAGCCAAAGTGATTTATACTGCACTGTCCCTAAAACACTCAGGAGTTGGAGGCACTGGGCATCTCTGGGAGTGGACCAGGGACGGAAATAGGGTGGGGTGGATAAATAAAGAGGATTGGTGGAAAGTTTATTTAAGAGGCAGTCAGACTTCCCACTCAGAGCAGTCAGGCGAGTGCTCCTACCAACCTGAGCAAAATACCAAAGATTTATTCTTTAGAGGGAGTAAAATAGAGTTTCTGGACTTGAGAATGTCAGATACCCGTTAGGACTGCTGGATGCGGAGACCCCCGCTCTCATTCACCCACCAGAATGCTGGCAGTTAGAGCTTCACCCTCCAGCTAGGAGTCTAGGGGAAACTTCTTTATGAAATTCAACTAGCCCAAGAGTAAAGACCTAAAGATTTTGATGTCACGATTTTCCAATTTAATGGCCCACTTGTTTCTTTTACTGAAGTTGCTATACTTTCTGTTGCTGCTTTTCTTCCTCCTTCCTTAGTCTTACCCGAGGGATCTGCTTCCAGACCTCCTTTGTAATTTTCCTATCTATCATAACTGTTTGTTCTCTTTCCACTTGTGTCTAGTATTTGTTTGGGGGAACTGGATGCCATTCTAAGACTGTGTGTTCTTACTGAAGCAGTTCAGCAGATTTTTATAATCAGGGGCATGATAAGCAATTTTGCTACTGTATTCAGGATTCCAGATGACTTCTTTGCTGTTCATCACAATTCTCATATTTTCTTTGTTACCTTTCCACTTCATTTTCTAATTTAAAAGTGTTTCTTATTGCATTTTCTGCTGCCCACTGCCCCCAATATATTTACTTACAGAAATGCTACATTGCTTGCCCATAAAACAAACACCAATTAAATGAAGGTTTCTTCTTTTCCTGCCCTGACCAGAAATTAGCCTTGGTGGGCATAGGGCAGTGGCAAGGCTGTAGGGCTAACTGTTGAAACCTGCTCAGGCTGTGATCTGATAATGCAGAGTGAGCATTCTCTTGCATTTTTTTATTCAAAAGCTAACACGACTATACGAAATTATTTGAAATTTAGAAGAAAGGGAAATTACTCATAAGTTTAAGAGCATTCAACAATTCCTTATTAATGCTTCCTTATGCCAAAGCAGAAATTTTTAAGGTGTGTCATTTTCAGAGGTCTCTGTTAAGGGTAGCTCTGTGTGATCACCAGATTTCAGAGATTATGCCCAGCTGGTTTGTGGGGAAGCTGGCATACACAATCCATTGACAGGGCAAGTTTTACCCAACAGATATATAATAGTATTTACGAACACAAGCAGCTTTAGGAAAAATTGAAGTTAGCAAAGAGAACAGCACAGCCTAAGTTTCCCCTTTTGGTCCTCTTTTTCACCTTCTGTGTCAACCTCTTTTATCCAAACTCAAAAGATCCAGTCCCTTGTATTTTTACAATTTGAAAACTTCTAGTCAAATATTTGGATACCTGCCAGTTAAACCCCATCATTAATTTGCTGGTGTTCATTTGTAATTCTATTTCATTTTAGGTCTGTTTCTCCTTGTAAAATAAAGCCAATACTTGCTAGCTTTTGAACAATGGGGATATTTTGGAAGTGGCGCTGCAGGGCTCCTGAAATCTCCCTAGTGTGGGCAGAGGGCAGATGGAGATGGGACAGGCAGACACTGTCTTAACATCAACTTTCTTTTGGCATCAGGCAGGCAGTCATCCACTTCTAGCTCTCACAATCTGTGGTTTCAGATTGCACTGAGTAACATGCAATTAATTGTCCAATTAGTGTTTTTGACAATGGCAATAATGGGTTCTGAGGGGGATTTTGACTGTTGTGGCCAAGAGTGAGGAAGAACGTTATTGTATCACCTGTTTGATGTTCTTCTTTCTTAGCAACTCCATGAGGGCAGGGACCTTGCCTCTCCTATCGATTGTTTTCTCCCAAGTGCCTGGTATAGTGCCGTGCACATTTACAATCAATAAATATTTGCGTTAAAAGAAAACTTCACGAAATATGAGAGTCTTTACTTTGGTCACAAAGGTGATTTTAATATTGGGGTAGAATATATTTAGGTCGAAGAAAATAATATTAATAATATAACGGTTTAGGGAACAGAAAGTAGTACATAGAGCATAGGCTTGAGAGGATGGAAGAGGAGAAAGGAGACTGAGAATTACTTTCAGGCCAAAACATAGAGGACCTTGATGCCAAACTTGTAACTTTGGACTTTTGTCCTGAATCTTGGCATTGGAGCCCACAGAAGTATTAAGCCAGGCAAGCGCTCAGAGCAGGAATCTTGGAGGGAAGAAGATAAAAGGCTCGGAGACCAATTCAGAGGCTATCACAGTGCGATGATGAGAAAAGCACACATACAGCTAACTCTGTCTTCTAGGGATGTGATCCTATATTATGAACCAAAATTTAGAAGACTTTCTTAGAGGGGACAAAGTCTTTTAAATTGAGGCCACCAGAACCTTCCATACAAGGGGACTTTCTTTCTCATGTCCTTATTCCAAGGGGATTCAGGAGGAATGCAATGCTCAGTGACCTGTTTTTCAGTTACAGTTTACCTTTGTTTATTTAGTTGCAAAATCATTGTTGGAGCTGGGATCCCTCACAAATTCCTTGAGTGAGGTTTAAACTCCCTTACTCGACTGAAAATAACAAGATAGAGGTGTTTGTGTGGGGGTTTTCCATACTACATTTCAAAATAACAGAACTGTCTAGGAAGCCCTACGGAGACAGCCTCACTCTCTATGCCCCTCAACTGAGTTCAGCACAGTTTAAGAATTACGCAGCTGCTGGAATCTGAGGCCCAGAAAATGCCTATTGGTTTTGGAAAGTTTGGTGCCTTGAGATGTTTGTAAAATCAAAGCATTTTAGAATTGAAAGAGCCTCAGTTATTTTACCTGAATCTTTCATCAATCTTCTGATGCATTTTCCCTCTGATATCCTCAATTTGTTGATCTTTCTGTTTCATTGAAACTTAAATATTTGGGGTCCCTATTTCTTAGACATTTTCATCAAGCTTGCATTAGAGAGATACAAACATTGGGTCATGCTGTACATTCTCCACGATTTCTGACACAGGATTCTATGATGACTCTATGTTGGCTCTTGCTGAGAAAGGTCTGGGAGAAGAGGTGAAAGAGAGTGGACTCAAGTCACTTCAAAGACTAAAAATATAATTGAGTTCAAGTCCATGGCAAGGGTTTGGCTGCTTTATGTGAATATTTTTTGCATATCCCTTGAAGATTTTCAGATCAGCCAGCATATTCCAAATGAAAGAACAAGGCAGTGGCATGTTCAGGCCAGAGATACAAAACATGCTCTGAGATACTACAAGGAGAGGTCAGCTTAAGAACAAACATCCAAATCTCATTATAATCAGATCCTAGGCAATTAAAAATAATTACTCTTTCCCAGCTGACCTTGTGGGATATATAAGCTAGAATCTAGTCTAAATAAAGCTAAATTGGAGAGTCTACATCTAAGAGCCTAAAAAAAAAAAAGTGTTAGCTCAATCAACTACAGTGACTAGATAACACAATCAGTGGCTTTGGAGAAGGATAATCAAAAGTTAAATGAATTTCCCATTTGCTGCCAAGATGTCCTGCTTCTGAAGCTTAGGCTTCTTTAGTGGAGGACATGGGTGAGGAAGGGCAGCATGCACCTTTAGGTAAACAAGGGATTTTTTATCATCACCAAGCAAGTACGATTCTGCACCATCAAACCCCTACTCTTCAATTGCTGATAATGACTCTGTAAATTATAGCTCTTAGCCAATTCTCAGGGTAGAGTTCATCTTCTGCTTTAAAGGATTCTTTGTCTGCAATGTAATTTCCACTCTTTCTCCTTCAAGGTACTGCATTCTATAGCTGTTCCTTTAGTCATTTTTCTGATTCCTCTGCAGGGAATATAAACCTCTCTTTCCCCCAGCCCAATTAAATTCCAAACGTTGAGCACAGACATATCATTTCTCACTAAAGTAGGTGCAGGATTTTGTGTCAAGAGAAAAGGATTATGTATGCATTAGCATGAACAATGTGATGTTGTTCCTTTCAAAAAAGTATCTAAACAAGGCAGTAGGAGTCTCCGAACATGGGCACCCAGGGCAATTTGCACAGTGGGGTGTTTGGTTTTGATAACCAGACAGAACTACAACAATCAGAGTACATCTAGGGAATGTGGAAACCTAACATTCGGGTTTTGGGATCTGACCCTAATTGGCAAAAATTATATTTCTTTGTACATTTCTGTCTGGTTTAAAGTGATTTTTGTTTAGGCAATTTCTTCCATCTTTTCAAAATTTTTGTTAGGTATAGAGAGGCAGGTATTATTACTGATGTCAAGAGAATTGAGTGATGTGCCTAGAGTATAGAATATTCAACTTTTTTTTTTTTATTTCAGCATATTATGGGGGTACAGATGTTTAGGTTACGTATGTTGCCCTTACCCCCCCTCCCCCCCAAGTCCGAGTTTCAAATATGTCCATCCTTCGGGTGGTGCACGTTGCACTCTTTGTGTATGCAAATACCCGTCCCCTCCTCCCTCCTCCCCCTCCCCCCTGCCTAACATCCAATAGATGTTATTCTTATGTGTGCATTTACGTGTTGATGAGTTAATACCAGTTTGATGGTGAGTACATGTGGTGCTTGTTTTTCCATTCTTGGGATACCTCACTTAGTAGAATGCGTTTCAGCTCTATCCAGGAGTATACAAGAGGTGCTATATCACCATTGTTTCTTAAAGCTGAATATCAACTTTTAATTTGGGAGATCTTGTTTCTAGTCTATGTATATTTCTTTCTGAATAAATGAATGGATTCTGGAATGACATACAGGCATTTTCTTAAAACAAACACATAAAAAACAAGGAAAATAAGAAAACTATTAAATCCTATAGTAGTTCACTGCAGGAGAAAACAATAATCATCTTTCATAAGAATCTTTTCTTCGGTATGGAGGAGCAGAGCAAATAAAGAGATGTAATTTCTCCTGATTTATTGAATCATTTGTTCTACACATAATTGAGGGTCCAGAACACACATTGTATTGAACCAGACACAATAAAGAATACAAAGAAAATTTCCACTGCAGTTGAAGAAATAAGACACACATGAAAAATTAAATGCAAAGCAAAATTAAGCATGAAATGAATTGCACAATAGTTCAGATGAAGGCAGGATTGAATAAAGATGGAGTGGTTAAGGGAGACCATCATGAAAGAGGCAACCTTTGAGCAAGATTATGATAAGTAGGTTGGATTTCAAGAGACAGAGAAGAAACTGAGGATAGTATAAGCAAGAGACATGACACAAAGATACAGAGAGGTAGAGATGCACAAACTGTGCTCGAGAACAAGTCTGTATCAGCCTTGTGGACAAGGCTGCTGCTGGAGAATACTGAGAGGTGAGGCCAGAAAGATGAGCTTTTGAAAGATTCTGAACTGGGAAATCATAATATGGCGACAATGGTGTTTTATGGAGAAAGTAGAATGATGGTGTGCAGGCTGGTTTGCAGAAAAGAGGGATTGGTAGGAAGGAGATAAATTAGAAAGTAATTATTTTAATATAATCTAGGCCTTAAATGGTCAGGGCTCAAGCAAAGATGACATCCATAAAAAGAAAGAATTACTGTTAGCCACAGTATGAAAGGGTTGTAATTGTAAACTGATCAGACGTAGGTGATCGGGAAAGTTTGAAAACTACATGATGAGGAGAATTACAACATCAACAATCAACAAATAAGAAAGTTAGGAGTGGTTTTAGTAGTTTTATAATCCATTGTTTTATCTTTTCTTTCTTCACCTCAGAGCAAGTAATGCCTAGTTACCTCATGGTTACTTATAATCTATACTTCAGAACCATCTCCTTCAGGAGAGCACAGCGCATTCTTAAATGACCACTTCTCAGACACAAAGCAATAACCCACCCCAGGGTCTGTCTCTAGCTGTTATTGAGCACTGAATTGGGATTCAAGAGGTCTGGGCTGTGGTTCAGACTTCAGAAGGGATTTGTTCTGGTGGCTGGGGTTGGACAGACCAGCCTCTGACCAGCCTTTCTCAAAGTATGTTCTGTGGAATGTTAATCCCCAAAGATGCTCTTAGAAAAAAGGTTCCACAATTAAACATGTTTGCAAACAACAGCAGTTCTTGGAGACCACAGAACTAATTGGTATAGCCAAGGCTGCCCTTTTTGTATACAACACCGATACATTCCTCAAAACCAAGGACCCATTAGGACAGACTAAACTAGACATACTTTAAAATTCCTAACTAAATAATAACCAATAGTTATGGGATATGGAAAATGATCTAGACCAAGACAACAAAATAAGGATTATAAGGTGAAGAAAGAAAATAAAAAGAAAAAAGATAACTAGATAATTAAAAGTGCCAGTCAAACGAGATTGCAAGGAGATATGGGAACTTGCTGTGAGGAGGGGGTTTGACACAGGCAGTCTACAATGTAACCCCAGAATAAGTCTCCTAAGCCAAGGATGACCATCAGTGGATCTTTCTCTTCTTTACTATTATGGTCATCTGACCCTGCTAAAGAAAAAGATCATTGTATCCATGCTGTTGCTTAGACTTAAGACTTCAGATTTCGAATGAGTGTATTCTTAGGAATTCTAACTCTAGGAAGAATAAAGTAAGATCAAAGGGACCTTCCTAGACTCACTGACTGCCTCCAGGTGAAGCTGAGTTTCTGGGATAAGTCAGAAATCAAAATTCCTTTGACTATGGTTAGAATGAACCTGCTCCAAGTTCTTGGTAAACAGTGACAGCCTTAAGAAACACATTTTCTTACTCAGAAAGTAAGTGCATGGAGATTAAGTGCTACAGCCACTGGGAGGAGAAGATTATTCTTAAACAAGTAGTAGGTTGTAAACTATCTGAGAATTATAAAGATCTTTTTATGAATTTTCCACATCATTCTCAGACCTCTTGACTGATTTGATCCCCATGAAGGCCCTCTGTGGTGAGCGGTTTTTGCCTAGTATTTTACAGATGAGAACATCATCATCATCATTAATAGCAACAAAAATGTGAGCGACATTGTGCTATTAATCCCAATAGCAACTCTTCCATTATCCAGCCTAGGGCCCAGGCAACATAGCTAAAATTTAAGGGCACAGCCTGGTTTTTAACTCAGGTCTTTCAGAGTCTAGACCTTATACCATCTCTGACTTGTCAGAACCAGTTAAAGCCTGACCTGTGAATACCACCTCAGAACTGCCCCGGTTCCTGACCTGCTTACCTAGTTTAGTACTTTCTCTATGGCACCATGTTGTCTCAGGCTGCCTCAACCCCACTTAAGTCAGTAACACTTAACCCCTCTCTTGGCTATAGTCATTACCAGAAGTGGACAGTGAATCACCTGTGGGTCATGCCAGGCTTGCCCAGTGTTTTTTCCATGGCCCATGAACTAAAAATATTTTTCACCTTTTTACATGATTGCAAAAAATCAAAAGAATATTTTTTTGTGACATGAAAATACAAGAAATTCAAATTTCAGTGTCCATAAATAAAGTTTTGTTGGAACACATCATTTGTTCATTAATGTTTTGCCTGTGACTGATTTACTGCTACTATGACACAGACAAGTAGTTGCAAAAGAGACTATAGCGTCCATAAAGCTGATCTCTGGTCCAAACTCTAAAGGCCTTTTTTCCCCCCAGAAGAGGAAAAGAAAGGAATCAGATGTTCATTGCACGCAACATATACAGAAGATATAAAAGCCTCAAATTTGGATCCCAGCTCCACCACCCAGGAGCTGTAGGAATGACTTTGCTTAAGTTGTTCAACTTTTCTGTGCTTCAATTTGCCTCATTTGAAAACCAGAGCAATAATACCAAACTTGCAGTCTTACTGTGAAGTTTTAATGAATTAGTATGTATAAAGCACAAAGTACCTAGTAGGAGTCCTCTTAGTAAAAGGAATCCACCTGCCCGTTGATGGTGCTTCTGTGTCCTTTTAGCAGACACATGTGCCAATCAGGATGTGCAGATCACAGGGAGTTAGCAATCTTTGGTGATAGCTGGCAGATATATGAAATTAAATGAAACTGCTGCAAGATAGATGGAATGATAGGATAAAAATCCAAAAATGTAGTTTTTCCCCCCCAGGTGAGCCTGAGTAATAACAAAGCTTTGAGATGTTTTATAAATTAACCAATTGCAATCAATGAAGCCCAGCTATTCCATCCACCTACACCTGATGTGATCATCATTAAAGTCGATACCCAAACTTGGGAGACTGCAAGGGGAATTAGAAATACTTAGTTGAATGGGCTATTTCACCTCTTATCTACCAATGTTCCAGATAACTCTGATTCAGTTCTTTTAAGGAAGCAATAAATACTTCCCAGGGATTAGGGGGATGGGGGGGTAAACCCACAACTAAAGGACACGGGGAGCATTGTAGGGGGGAATAGCATGCCTTTAACCCTCTCTTGGGTGAGGCAAAGGCATAAAGTGTAACCTTAATGTTTGTACCCTCATAATACCCTGAAATATATTTTAAAAAAAGCAACTACATGTAATACGGAATTATGTCAGTTAGTGTCTGCTGTAGTTCCAAAGTAAAGGCTCTTTAGAGAAATAGCTGTTTTCAGTTCTCAAGCAGTTAAAGGAGCGGGTAATCCTGATACATATTCTTGACCCTCAAAGCAAGTAAGTGCTCATGAATTAATGGAGATGTGTTGAAAGGACATAAGATCCAACATGAAGGGGCTCCTGCTGCCCAAATTTGGAGTATTTTAACATAAAAAATAATGTTGATGCATTATAATGCACTAAATATATTTTTTAGAAAAATAATATGTGGGTCTTTACAAATTCTAAGAGAGAGAGACATGGGGGGGAGGAGAAGGAGAGCAGAAAAAGTGGGGCAAAATATTAACAATTGGTGGTCCTAGATAAAG
Source organism: Propithecus perrieri (assembly GCA_963574695.1). Taxonomy (NCBI): domain Eukaryota; kingdom Metazoa; phylum Chordata; class Mammalia; order Primates; family Indriidae; genus Propithecus; species Propithecus perrieri. Next base: position 7,626 of record CAUYRB010006889.1, on the reverse strand, counting down.
CATATGAGTCTTTCACATTTTCTATGGCTTTGAAATACCTTACAGTAACAACATGCCTGCACATGACTACAAGATCATACTCAACCTACTCTGCAAAATGCTGCTATTATATAAATGCGTGTTTTAGAATAACAAATATGTGGATGTCTTGCAGGTTCTATGTAGATCTCTGATTGTTTGCTTTAAATGGTTTTCTCAGCAAGTAATAGTGCCATTTGATCCCATTTGTTAAAGTTCTGCCCTCTGATATGATAATAAAACAAAAAAAAAATAAAAATGCTACTAAATAAACAATATGTCCTGAAAAATCCATGAAAAATTTCAGGCTCCATTTCTTGATTCATTGTTGAAATTATGATTACAAATTTTTTTTTTTTAAATTGCTTTTTCATTCTAACAGAATGTCTTGGTTCTAGTTCACTTGACATTTTCTCTGCTTTTCAGTGATTAGCACACTCCCACCTAAAAAAGATGCTCAAGTAATTTTCCTTTTTTATTTAACAGCCAGATAAATATTTCTCTTCTTTTCCTCAATATACCTTGCCAGGAAGATTGTAAACTCTAGGATGCTCCAACTCAAGCTCTACTAGTGAGTGTTCAGAGAAAAGACTCTTCCCAAGATTCTTTAGTTCCCAAAGCTCTCAAATAACCATACTCCTTCCTCAGATGGTGGAAACTGCCAATAACTGGCAAGCATTTTCTTTCCTCTCAGTTTTATATGACTTTGTCCTCCACTGCACACACCTAAGTAAGGAGTTGACCCAGAGCTGGCCTTTGTCAAGAATGTGAAATTTTGTTTCTGGTGCTCTAATACACTCTCTCCCACAATCTTTTTCCATAATATCTCAATATGGTATACTCCCTTTCCTCTGTTGCAAAATACTCTTGGCCAGAGATGGTTTTAATCATTTATACCTTAGTATGATTTAAAATAAAATCATACTCTGGCTCCTCCCACACTATTTCATACACACATACTTCCTGGGGTTTTGAGATGTGAGGGTGAATTTTCTTTCATTCATCTGTTCTTTTTTTCTTATTCCCCCTCCCTCCCTACTTTCCTTCCCTCCTTTTTCTTTCTTTTCTTCTTCCCTCTCTCCCTCCCTCCTTTTCTTTTTTTCACTATATTTTCTAAGCAGGATGAAAAAACTCTTCTGGTAAAGAGATTTCAAAAAGCAGACAGCTTTGTGTGGAATAAAGTTTTGGAGGTAGAGGAGTGTCACCCTAAAATTAAACCCTGTTTGGGGCTATCTGCTTTAGCCAGTGTATACTGCTTCTTGGCCTACAGGGAAGCACTGGAAGAAGTGGAGTAGGTCCAGGAGAGGTAGAAATTGGCAGGATTGGGGAGTGGGGAAGGAGTTCTCCATCTTTTAGTGTTCATAGCAGTTCAATCAAGGTGATATTAAAATTGCTTCAGAAGTGAGGAACCTGAGGCTCAGAAGGGGTTAACTAATTGTTCAAAGTCACTGAGGAGCACACAGCTTCTTTAAAGGAGCTCCGGTACATTCGCATTCTCCTGTGCTTATAATGACCTAATAAACCAGACTGCCTTTGTGCGTAGGCTCATTCTTCAGCATAATCGGGACTAACTGTCTCATCTGAGCCAGTGTAGCCAAAACACAGAGCTGGCCAGTTATTTTCCCTGTCTCTGCAGCTGCCCCTGGATAAGAACTGAAGACTTGAGACGTCAACGGGAAATGTGGCAAGCAGAACCAATCGAGCCTGCAAGTCTGCAACTCATCAGTGAGTGAACCTCTGAAACGCAACACCAACACGTTTGAGTGTCAATGGGGCAATTGGTGAACTGAAAAAATGACCACCTTCTGCAATAAAATAAAAGTCATCAATAGCTTGAGGGGACAAAAGTTGAAACAGGCCTCCACTCAGCATACTGGCTTCTGTTTAAAATCCTTGGAGTAAAAGCAATAAGGAAATCTACAATATCTGAATCACAATTCGCCAGTTCTTAGGGGAAGTCATAACTGGAAAATTAAACAGCCCTGCCTCACTGTTGTTCTAATGCAGTCAGACACAAGCATCGGGGGGGGGGAAAAACAGTAGACTGTGAATCAAAAGGCCTGATTTCTAGTTTTGGCTTTGCCTCAAATCATTGTGGAAGTTTGAGCAATTCTCTTTACTCTTCTGACACCATATTCCTAATCTGTAAAATGGATAGAGTGAGATGGTGTCTAAGTGCTTTGTCCAATGCTAGGAGTCTATCTACTTCCTGTTAGAATAAATATCTAAAGTTGGAATCACATTTTCCCAGCTATATGAAAGATTATCTTGTATTTCTCCCTCCCTCCTTTCTTCCTTCATTTTTTTTTTTTTTTTCTTTATACCCCTTCCCCTTTCCTCTACCTCCCTTTTTCCCCAAAAAGCAGAATCTCAGGTCAGGAATTATTGGATGGTGCCTTCAAAGCTACAAAGACTCTGACATTCTTTAACTCAGTGTCCTCAGGAGACACAAATCGTGTATTCTGGTTACATCAAAGCCACCTTTCTGCCTCTAATTCTAGGTATCCTAAGTTTCTACTTTGCCTTCATTTTACTCTTCTGCTTCCAGTAAAGAGATTATGAAACCGCAAAGCACATGTGTTGAAAAGGTTAAAAACTCTTCCCTTCGCCTGTAGATTTAGGTTTCTATACTGCCCTTCCCCAACAAACGCTGATACAAACTCTCATCTAAGATACTTGGAAAGCCACAGGCAGGAGGGTTGGGCTGGGGGAGTTTATTGTTTTATTCAAGACTTCAGTCAAGGCAGAAATATTTCAGCTCAACAGATATCAGCCTAATGTGAAAATAATAATAGCACTCAATGCACAAACGCCGGTCACGCAGCTATTCCCGCTCCGTCTGATACTCACAGTTCAACCGCATTCCTGGGGAGGTCGGGGGGAATCTCAGTCACCTTGCTCTCTTGGCAGAGAAAAACCCTGTTAGAGCAGTGACAGATCCGATGATGACATCCTGAGCCCATGCTCAGGAATGCTAACAAAGACACCAGGAGCAAGGCCATGCTTATGTATCCATCCACTTGCTTTCTTCCTGCATTTGCAGAGAAAAACCTCCGCAGATTTCAGAGGCTCCACACGGCGCCCTTAGGAGAAGAGATCTGCCTTGAGAACTGGTAAGGTCACGTGACCGACCAAGGGATGCTTTTTATTTATTTATTTTGATCCCTTCCAGCAAAATAGTGAAATCCCCGTGTGCCAGCAGTGATTTCTAGGGCTAGATAAGTTACACCTTTATCCTTTGAGACTGGGTTTCTTATACCCTGACCCAAGTAAGACAGCAAATAGAACCTTGGTACACGTCTGGAATAATTTGTATCATTTCACTGTAGAAGTGTCTCTGCTGGTCACCAATCTCTTCTCGATACTGTGACATGATTGATGTTCTCCAAAAAAGACAACCCACAATATGACACATAACTAAGGGAGTATTGATAAGTGAAGGGCTGGGACCTAGTCTTCACTTTTTAGCAACCGCTTCTTCCTCCAACCCATCTGAAATAAAACTAGACCTTCTGGGTTGCAGTCATTGATCCTTATTCTTGCTGTAATTAATAACCAAAAATGACATTACTCAGAAACAGGCAGGTGGATTAGCAAGCCCCAGGCAGATCTCCGTAGGTGGGAGACACTTCTGACAGGGTTATCTGCAGAGATAATTGACTAATTTGATGATCTGAGGAATGGCAACGTTTCCAGTGGAGGTTTAGTAAATGGCAGCACATCCACCCCCTCGTGCCCATCCCGTCTGGCTTCTCTCATTTCCAGGCTCTGAAGACTGCCCTTGGCTCTTGGCAGTTGGCACGAGTGAATTTATTTAATCGATGCTTTTAACTTAGTTTTATATGTCCCCTGTAGGTGACAGCCCTGGCACTTTTGTTGGCATTCCCAATCCCCTTGATGGTGAGGGATCGAGGAACGTTTGGCAACACTTTTAGTAAAGTGGCTTTCTACTTTCAAGTCTAGAATCTATGAAGATTAGGAGGTAGAATATTCTCTAAGATCCTGGCTACAACTTATTATCTGCTTAAATTAGTTTCAACACCATCTTTAGATAATTAGCTGCATAAAATTGAGCTTCATGAAAATGTTAAAAATATATACCTATCCCACCCTTCCTTTCCCTGTCCCCTGTCTCAACAAGGAAAGATGACATGTAATGAATAGGTTAAATTATCAAGAGAAAAACAGAAGCAAGTGCTTTTGAAGGTGAAGTTGTTTCCTACCTTTTTCTGGGAACAACTGATTCATTCTAATTCTGGAACTGGAAATTAAGGGTAGTATCTATATGGACTCTATATTGTTAACAATTTTGGTTAACATGAACAGTTAAATTAGTTCACTCAAGAATTGATTCACGGAATAATATTCTTCTAGATGTAGAAGGGAATTAATTCAATTAACCAACTAATGCTTAAGTTTACTTTAAGATATTCACATTAATTTAGAAGGGATTATTTTTTTTTTTTGCCTGTGCTTGAATAACTCAAGTGATGAGAAACTCATTACCAGTTGAACTTCCCAGCCATTCTTCTGCCCCACAAACCCCACTTAGATTTTGAAGAACTCTAATTATAACTAAATTAGCCTTTGTATAATGAGCAGAAATTTTTAAATTGAGATTTTGATTTTAAAAGCTATTTCATATTCACAACTTATAGATAATATATGTATTATAACATAAATATAATTTATAGAGCATAATAAATAGTTGTGGACTAAAGAAAAAAAGAATAGCCAATGCTGTTTCAACTACTTAGCAGATCTTCATTTATCCCTTAATCCATTTATGCCCACAAGTGACCAGTAATCTGAATTTTGTGTTTACTATTTTTATTTAAAAAATTGATTTTATTAACAATGTGTGTATCTTCAAGCAGTATATTTAATTTTTGTTTGGTTTTGGATTTTATACAAAATGTATCAGTCTTTAATCTTTTCTACTTGCTATTTTATACTAACTTGACATTTTTAAGACTCACCCATGTTGTTAAGTGTAGTTGTAGTCTTAATTCACACTACTGCATAATATTTCATTGTATAAATATACTACAATTTGTGTTTTCATTCTCCTGTAATTTTTCTTTATCCTGAGTGCATGAAAATACTCTATGTTTTCTCTAAAAGTTTTGTAGCTTTGCTATGGACATTTTAGTCTTTCATCTGTTTAATATTCATATTTATGTATGGTATGAGTCAGGGATTCAATTTCAGTTTTTATCCAATGGCATAATGGGTTTTATCAACTCAATTTCAGTTTTTATCTAATGGCATAACAAGTTTTATCCACATAAACAATTGTCTCAGAACCAATTATTGAATGGATTCTTTTCTCCTCTCACATTTGTAAAACAACCTGTCTCATATCTCAAGTAGCTATTTTGCATGGGTTTTATGTCTAAGTTTTTTATATGCCGCTGTTCTTTTTTATCTACACTATACCAACACTATACTGTCTTAATTACCAGAACTTAAAAGTATGTTTTGATATATAGTAAGAAAATACTTCCACCTTATTTTTTATAGTAGTATCTTGCATATTTTGGACTTTTATGAATGACTTTTAGAATCTGCTTATTAACTCCTTGAAAAAACCCTGGTATAATTTTGTCTGAAATTATATCAATTGTATAGATTAATTTTGGGGAAAATCGTCACCTTTAAGATATTGTCTTTCTATTCATGAATATGGTGTATCACCATGTTATTTAAGGCTTTGTTTGGTGTCTTTCAATAAATTTTTATACTTTCTATCTTAATGTCTTTATTTCTAGATAACATATATATGTTTTATGCTATTGTAAATTATACCAATATTTAAAATCACATTTTCTGTTTGTCATATTGTAAAAATGCAACTGATTTTGGAATATTTATCTTCTATCTAAATAACCTTGTTGCATTTTCTATGTAGGCAATCACCCACATCTAGGTAATTCTGTGTGTATATGAGTTTATTTCTTCATTTTCAATTCCTTCCTGCCTTCCTCTCTCTACCTGTCCTTGTGCCCTACCTTCTCTCTTTTTCCCTCACCTTTTTCCTCTCCCTTTCCCTCTTTACTTATAATAATATTTTTATACTATGAAACTATTCATAGTCCTGGGGTTAGCAAACTTGGTTATGAGTTATTGTCATTATATACACTGAGAGATCTGATTTCCTAATATTTTATTTAGGATTTTTGCATCTATGTTCATAAGTCATTTATAATTTAGTCATGAGTAATGTTTAGTGAATAATTTGATTTCTAATTTTCCTTACTTGTGTTGTCCTTATATAGTTTGATATCAAGGTCATATTTGCCACATAGACTGAGTTGAGGTATAATCCTTTTCATTTTATTCTTAGGGAAAAACTGTTTCATATTAAAATAATCTGTTCCTTGAAAGTATGGCTGTACTTGCCACGCAAGCCTGGTTTTATGTCTGTGTATGTATGTGTTTATGTCTATATGTGTTTGTGTGTGTGTGTGTGTGTGAAAATTTAAAGTATTGATTCAATTTCTTTGTTATTGGACTATTTAGGCTTTCCATTTTTTCTTAATTTATTAAGTTATTTCCCCAATGCATGTTTTTGTCAGCTTTGTCAAAGATTAGATTACCATATGCAGATGGTTTCATCTCTGGATTGTCGGTCCTGTTCCAGAGGTCAATGTCTCTATTCTTGTGCCAGTACCAAGCTGTTTTAGTTACTATAGCCTGGCAGTACAGCTTGAAGTCTGGTAGACTGATACTTCCCAGTTTATTCTTTTTACTTAAGATTGCTTTGGCTATACGAGGTCTTTTCTGGTTCCATACAAAGCATAGAATTATTTTTTCCAGATCTGTAAAGAATGATAATGGGATTTTGTTAGGGATTGCATTAATTCTGTAGATCACTTTAGGTAGTATGGACATTTTAACAATATAGATTCTACCAATCCATGAGCAAGGTAGGATTTTTCCATCTGTTTACATCTTCTACAATTTCTTTTTTTAGTGTTTTGTAGTTCTCCCTGTATAAATCTCTCACATCTTTCATTAAATATATTCCTAGATATTTAATTTTCTTTGAGGCTATTGTAAAAGGAATTGTGTTTTTGATTTGAACTTCGGCTTGATTGTTATTGGCGTATATGAATGCCACAGATTTGTGTGTATTGATTTTGTATCCTGAGACTTTGCTGAATTCATTTATCAGTTCTAGGAGTCTCTTAGATGAATCTTTGGGGTTTTCTAGATATAATATCATATCATCAGTGAAGAGTGAGAGTTTGATCTCATCTGTTCCCATTTGGACACCCTTAATACCCCTCTCTTGCCTAATTGCTGTGGCGAGGATTTTGAGCACTATGTTGAATAGAAGTGGAGATAGTGTGCAGCCTTGTCTAGTTCTGGTTCTAAATGGGAATGGTTTCAATTTTTCCCCATTCAATATGATATTGGCAGTGGGTTTGTCATAAATGGACTTGATAATTTTAAGGAATGAGCTGTCTATGCCTATTTTGATGAGAGTTTTCATCATAAAGGTGTGTTGGACATTGTCAAGTGCTTTTTCTGCATCTATTGAAAGAATCATATGGTCTTTGTTCTTGCTTTATTTATGTGATGAATTGAATTTATAGATTTGTG